>JAQHUG010000808.1:86133-106977 GCA_028555095.1 Dicrostonyx torquatus | reverse complement strand
GAGCTAAATTTAAAAATCTTTGAAATTTTACATTTCTTACAAGTTTTGCATTAAACAGCATCAATGACCATTAATAAGTTTTCTTTGCCTCATACACAAGTGCAACCCACTTGTATAATAGCTCCATTTAATCAGAGCTACAAAAATAGGCATTAAAAAGGTTTCAGCCCAAACAGAAATTTAAATACCCTTAGCCATTTTAAATGTGGGAAAATTTTAACAAAAAGTGTTAAACATCTATTATAGTAGAACATAAATATATTAAGCTTGGGATTTTGTTTTAACAACTTTGGTATAAATAGATCAATTTCTAAGTATGTCATTTTTCTTTGAATTTAATGAATAGGAAAAATATATGAAAAATCTTTTGATTACAAACTAATCATGTACTCCTATGTGCTTTCTTCTTTATAAGCCACATGTAGCTCAACTGTGTTAAACTTCTGTATTACTAAGAATTTTTAGAACATATGAGATAGATTATATAAAATCATATACATGTTGTTTTTTATATTATATTAATATGGCATATTAAAAAAATTAACATGATATATTAAAAATAAAATTAAATTAAAACACCAAATATAATATATTAAAATATTTTAATATACATATTTGCTATTTCCTCTTCAAACCATCATTTATCTTCCTTAGATTTTGATGTTCAGATAAATAAGTAAAAATTAAATAAAATTTGATGCTTTAAGTCAAAATATTCTGATATTATTCTGCAAATAACACATGAAAATCTTTGGATTTCAAACTGTGTCTGTTATTGAAATTTTGACTTCTTGGTAGTTTCCTAGATACTTATATTTATATAAACTCATGTTTATTTGCCAGACTAATTACAGATACCAAAGCAGTTCCATCCGTTCTTTAAAAAGAATAATATATCTGGGATATGAAAGTGTAAGTCTGAAACTCCCTGTCTAAAAGAGTAACTCAGAAGAAACTACATATGATGTGGGAACAAAGAGAGTGTGACATGGAAGTATATACTCTCTTCCCAAGGCAGAAAGATTGGAAAGACATTGACAGTCACATAGCAAGTGATAGGCTAACAGGAAACCTATGAAACACAGGCAGACTGAAGTACCGGACCCACAGGAAGTCAGAAGGTAAACTACTCACTGATGTAGGGACTCATTTGCTGTAGCAAATTCCTAGTGAGACAGAGGATGCATAAGACTTAGCTAAGCCTCCTTGTCAGAGAAAAGAGACTGACAATCTTGCTGAAGGGTAAGCTCACAGCTCCTGAAAGCTTTGAATCCAGTCACACATTCTGGTAAGACATAAGTTCTCTGATTTAATGATTTTGGTCAGCAAACATCACAACTTTGAATCTGTTGTTTAATATTGAGCCATGCTGGTGACCTAATAGCCATGAACAATCCCACCTCAAAAAACCCAGAGTCTTGGTGAGATGGGTAAAGGAATTAGTCACAAAGAAGATGCAACCCTAGTGTTATTAACTGAAAAATTCAAGTGGAAGGTTTGGCTCAGACTCTGAAGGTAATGGTTAGATATCAACATNAAAGCAAAGGACACAGTCAGTAAGACAAAAAGGCATCCCACTGAATTGGAGAAGATCTTCACTATCCCCACATCAGACAAAGGTCCGATCTCCAGGATATACAAAGAACTCAAGAAACTACACATAAAAATTCTAAAATACCCAATTAAAAAAAGTGGGGTAATGATCTGAACAGAGAATTCTTAACAAAAGAAGTTTGAATGGTCAAAAGATACTTATGGTCATGTTCAACTTCCTTAGCGATCAGGGAAATGCAAATCAAAACAACTTTGAGATTGTTTCTTTAATATACCTTTACAGGAAAAAGTTAGAGAAAAATTTGCTTTCTTAGTGCCTACTTAAAATAATTCTCATCTTACTAGGAGATATTAATGAACTATCCTCTCACAAGAAATGTTCAATAGCCACACTCTGTACCAATACTTTGTAAGTCAACCATTGTAAATAATACAATAATACATTGTAAATAAGCAATTTCATAAGTCTATAATTTACCATTACAGTGATGGTATTTTGCTATCTGATTCAAACATGGAACCTTTAGAAAGAATGTTTGAAGAAGTAAAGAAAGTTTTGCCAAAATGGGGATTCCAAATTGCATTTGAAAAAATACAGAGAGGAGATTCTGTCAATTACCTAGGCTATAAAATAAGTTTGCAGAAAACTAGGACACAAAAGGCTCAAATTAGGAGAGACTGGTTGTGGACTTTCAAAGATTGTTAGGAGACATTTCCATTCTATGACCAGTTGTTGGGATAACACCTGATTTCATAGTTCATTGAAAGAAAACTTTAGATGGTGATAAAGACTTGAATAGTCCCAGAGAATTAATAGCTGAAGCAGAAAAGGAATTGACAATTGGTGATGAGAAATTACAGGAGGCACATGTAAAAAGGATGAATCCTAATCTTCATTGTATTCTAGTCATTTTCTCTTCCAGAATTTCTCCTACAGGAAGTTTAATGCAGATGGACTATATTATCTTAGGATGGATCTTTTGCCACATAAAAAAGTAAAAAATTAAAAACTTACATGAAAAAAGTCTCTCAGTTAATTATAAAAGGTAAACTGAGACTTCATCAATTACCAGGTAGAGACCCAGCAGTGATTATAGTGCCTTTTACTGCTGATGAAATTAAAAAGTTATCGGAAGACAATGAACCATTGCAAAGAACTTGTGCTATTTTTTTTGAGAGAAATTAATAGCAATCATCCCAAAAGTGATAGACTTAACCCTATAAAAATAACTTCATGGATTCTTCCCTGAATCGTACCTGATGCTCCAATAACTGGATTCCATACAATTTATACTGATTCAAATAAATCAGGGAAGGCAAGTTACAAATCAGAAGAATTAAGTATGGTGGAACAAAGCCCTTATAATTCTATCCAGAAGGCAAAATTATATGCTATTCTGTGGTGCTAAGGGATTATAAAGAGCTTCTTAATATAGTTACTGATTCAGAATATGCAGAAAGAGTTGTCTTACATATCAAAACCACTGAATTTATACCAGATGATATAGAATTGACTTCATTATTTATTCAGGTGCTAGATATAATCAGGAATAGGTTTTGTCCTCCATACATAACACACATACAATCCCATACAGATATGGCCATATCCTCTTGCACAATTTAATGCAGAAATTGATCAATTACTGATTGGAAGCATGTTGCAGACATCAGAATTTCATAAAAACATCATGTCAATACCAAAATTTAAACAAAGAATTTTTTATTATGTAGAAATGAGCTAAGGGGATTAAAAAGAGATGTCCTACTTGCTCTTTGTATAACCAAACACTGCTACCTGCAGGGATTAACCCAAAGAGCACTCAAAGGATGAAATCTGGCAGATGGATGTGTTCCACATTGTAGAATTTGGAAAATTAAGATATGTACACCACAACATTGACACTTATTCAGGTTTTCTTTTTTTCCCATTGGTTCTTTTTTTAAAATTTCTTTTATTATTATTAAAAGAAAAATTTACATTTACTCCCCTTGTTCCCGGCCCTCCCGCTCCCCCCTACCTCACTGCCCTCCCCCTGATTCCTTAAGATAGGGCAGGATACCCTGCCTTATGGGAAGCCCAAGGCGCTCCCCCATCCATCTCGGTCTAAGAAGATGTGCATCCATCTAGAATAAGTTCCCAAAAAGCCAATACATGCAGAAGAGATAGGCCCCAGTGCCATTATCATTGGCTTCTCAGTCAGTCCCCATTGGCAGTCACATTCAGAGAGTCTGGTTAAGTCATATGCTCATTCAGTCTTGGTCCAGCTGGATTTGATGAGTTCTCAATAGATCAAGCACACTGNCACAAAGAAAAGAAGTGGAAAAGCACTGGTAATAATGTCACACTTAGTTGGCTGAATAACAAAATCTAACTGGCAGGAAAAGCAAGAGAGTCCAGTTTAGGGTGACCACCACCCCTCCATCTGGCCAAATACAAATTTAGAGGGGCCAGAAAGAACACTAATGCTTTGTCTTTTCTTTTCTAATTTAATTCTCTCTTTCTCTTATTACTATATATTTGTAGTATTTTAATTTATTTTGTTATTTTAAAAAATGTTTGTTTTTATTTTAATTCTTCTTAGATTTATTTATTTTTCTTACACATTTTTGTTTATCTCTCACCCTTTGGGCAACACCTTTATGATATTCTTCTATAATCATTTTATCTTTCCTTTATTAAACATTAACAAACATTTCTATTTTTCCTTTTTTGACCTTTTCACTTATTCCATTAATTTACTGCATATATTTTTACTCTAAATAATTTCAATCCCTTATGTTTTTTCTATATTTGTATTCCACATCCATTGTTTTTGACGGTATAATCTTTAGATGGTTTTAAGTGTTTCTGTATTGTGTTTAGTTAATGTTATTTTGTTACAGTAGCTTGATTTTTATGCTCATGATGGTAGTAAGGATTGAGTCCTCAATGCAGACTGCTCACTAAAAAGATGTCCAAATAAAACAAAATACTGAACATACAGAAACACAGGAACAAACTCCAAAACAAAAGCAGAAGATAAACTAATGTTGCCAAAACATCATAAAACTGCTGTAGGAAGTCTTACAGCCAGTGGTTGCCTGCCCACTGGGATGTGGACTCTTATACTATTTATGTTGATGTAGAGCATGCGTCCAGTCTCTTTTCTGGCTGTGGGATTCAGTATCCAATCTCCATTTCAATAGAGGGTTCTGATTTGTGAGTCTATCCCTAAATAAATAACTGTCTATTTCTCAATTCTGAGCTAGTGTGGGATGTCTTTTAAGCATCTTACCACATCTGGCATGCCCACGTGGATTCGGACTCCACGCCTACCAGGTAGACAGCATAATGGCCTAGCCGGTCCATGGCCCAGACAGTCTCCCAACAATGCCTGCTTAGCTTGCTTTTACCTAAGTGCTTTTTTGTAGAACCCTCACCACAGTTGAGTTTACTACATGTGGCAACTCAGAAATTTCTCAAATGAATGGACAACTGTCTCAGTCCCTGTTGTGGTTCATTACTGACTTTGCAGCCTCCGGTTTCTGTTTCCTCCCCCTTGATTTCTGGCTTCCTTGCTCTGTGTATGGAATTAATTTAATTGCTTTTAATTTGTCAAGCAAAGCATATATCTCTGTATTTAACCATTAACAATGCAGAAAACTAAAGCAGCTCAGAATCTAAGCGGCCCAGGTCCATTCCTGTTGCAACCAGTTGCATTGCTTCTAGTCACAACTCTGAAACCACAACATGTGCTAGAAAATAAAGGCTATAGTTTAACAGATCACATAACAGGTAACTAATAAATCAATATTGCAGACTACATTAATATTTAAACTTTTAGTAACTTTTTGCTAATACTATGGATTGTATTAAGTGAGGCTTAAATGGTTATGGTGACACTTCAATTTATTGGGTATTGGGATACACTTTTCTTCTCTGTATTCTATTATTAAGAAAGAATATGGCACTTTTAGGAATGATACAGTCTTTACAGATCACTAATGAACAGCTAGTTGTCAGGATTAATACCATCGAAAATCAAAAGTTACATAAAAAATTAATACTATTAAAAAGGATACTATTAGTTTGACAGACAAAATTGAATCTATATCTAAAGGTATTAAGAAGTCATCTGAAAGAATTCATACTGTTGACTTTTACAATCAAAAATAATTAAAAGGTTATAAGTTAGCAGATAGAGTATCTCTGCAGGATGGCGATCTGCATGCTATTCAAGTAATGTCCAAGAATGAGATGTTACCTTTAAAGGAGAAACTTCAGACCTTAGAATCACATTTGCAGAATGAGGACTAGAGGCTAGATACCTCAATGAAATCATTAGAAATATATACAGGCCAGGAGACTCAGGCTTTACAAAAGACAAAAGTAAAAAGATTTGAAATAATTGGGGAAATTGTTGGAGGTGATGAACAGGGAAAGAAGGCACAAGGACAGGATTCAACATTGCCAGTAGCTGTCAGAGATGACTTACCCAAGGTTTTAGCTTCCTACCCTGTAATCTACTCTGAAAAAGCATCAAGTTCTAAAGGCTCAAAAGGATCCAAAGAAAGTAGATGGATATCTATAGGAATGAATGATCTAAAAGAAATTAAGCAAGCTGTTGTGATTTGTGGTTTGCATTCCGCATTTGTTAGGGAGATGATAAAGACATCAATCATCTTCTAGCATTAAAGCAAAACCACATGACTGGATTCAGTTAGTTTCAGCAGTCCTACAAGAAGGTCCTCAATTAATGTTTAGAATTTATTTCAAAGAAGAGGCAAATATTTTGGAACTACAGGGAAAATCAAAAGGCCTTCAGACTTCTCAAGATCAAGTTCTTGTTGAAGGCCCTTATGCTGACCCACAAGTTCAAGCTCTTTATAATGAACAAATCTTGTCCCTATGCCACAAAACAGCCTTAAAAGCTTGGGACAGGATTGAAGAACTAAAAAAGAAATGAATTATATACCAGGGTTAAACAGGTATATAAATCCTTTATTGATATTTTACAAAGATAACTAAGGCTGTACAAATAGGAGTAACAGACCCATATGCTAGATGAGTACTTATTAAACCTATGGCTTTTGAAGATGCCAACTTAGAATAAAAAAAGGTTAGATCAGCACCTATGGATGAATGGATCCTGCATGCAATGAACATTGAGACATTTGACTATAACACTGAATCTTGGGTAGGAGTAGCAATTTCTAAAGGACTGAGGAGACATCAAAATGCCAAGTGTTTTAAATGTGATAGAATAGGACATCTGCGAAGGGACTGAGGACAAGAAATTCATAGGAATAATATCTCCTCTGGTAATGGCAAAAATAGGAGGACTTAGCCTTCAGGTATATTTAGAAGATGTGGCAAAAGCCAAAAGTGAACCAATGAATGCAGATCAATAAATCAGCAACAATGCAACCTGATACCATCGGAAAACTCCTTCAGGGGTCTTTTGCAGGCTCCCATGCCAAAAGTTGCCAAGTCATTCCCAGTAACTGTGGAAGACATGTCTTACCAGGAAAATTAAAAAATCCAGAAAGTTCTGCAAAAGACCTGCTGTTCTAGATGATGGCATAAACATGGAAGATAAGCCAAAAGTTCCCATAGGAAATAGGAAACATTCAGTCAGACTTTTATAAATGATCAAAGACCAAAGCTAAGAGTGGGTTTAAATGGCATTGTAATTATTGGTTTGATAGACACAGGTGTGGATGTGAGTATCATTACTACAGAATCTGTATATCCAACTTGGCCTCTTCAAGAGGCAAATGTTCAATTACTAGGAATTGAAACCATATCTAAAATTAAACTAAGCATGAGATGTGTTGACTGTATAGGGCCAGAAGGTCAAAGAGGGAAGATAAAGCCATATATAGCTAACATTGCAGTAAATTTATGAGGCTGTGACATTCGGCAGCAATGGAATACCCAGATTAACATTCCTCCAGTTCCAGGAACTCATAATTCTGGGAAGGATATTATAAGGTACTATACACAAAGGTCACCAACCATTCACACTGTACAAGAACATAAAGCAACAAGCAAAACTTTAGAGGTACTAACAGCCCTACCTTTAAAATCATTAACTGAGAAGCCTATATGGGTTAAGTAGTGACCTCTCGCTGAAGATAAGTTGCAGGCTTTGGAACAGCTGATACAAGAGCAACTAGATGCTCACCATATTGAAAAATCAATCAGCCCTTGGAATTCTCCTATATCTGTTGTAAAAAAGAAATCTGGTAAATGGAGAATGGTGACAGATCTAAGAGCTGTCAATATGGTAATTCAACCTATGGGCCCTCTACAATCTGGAACTCCTCTGCCTTCTCTATTACCAAAAAGACGGTTTCTTATAGTTATTGATTTGAAAGATGATTTCTTTTTGTTGTTGTTTTTTGTCTTTTATTTTTATTTTATTTTTTATTTTTAATAAAATTTAAAATTACACTTTCTCCCCTTGTCCCAGGCCCTCCCGCTCCTCCACCATCCTGCTTCCCTAAAAGGGGGCAGGGTACCTTGCCCTGTGGAAAGCCCAAGGCCCTCCCCCCTCCATCTCGGCCTAAGAAGGTGTGTATCCATATAGAATAGGTTCCCAAAAGGCCAATATATGCAGAAGAGATAGGCCCCTGTGCCATTATCATTGGCTTATCAATCAGTCCCCATTGACAGCCACATTCAGAGATTCCAGTTTAGTCCTATGCTCATTCAGTCCTTGTCCAGCTGGATTTCATGAGCTCCCAATAGATCAGGCACACTGTCTCAGTTGATGGTCCAGTCCCGTGCGGTCCTGACTTCCTTGCTCATCTTCTCCCACCTTCTGCTCTTCGACTGGACCTTGGGAGCTCAGTCCTTTGTTCTGATGTGAATGTGGGTCTCTAACTCTATCTCCATCCATCAGGTGAAATTTCTCTCCCTTTTGCCTACCCCCAACCACAATCTCTACCTCCACCCCCATCCTCACTCCCATTCTTCCAGCTTTTGCCTGGCGAGCTTGTTTGCTTCCAATATCCAGGAGGATCTATATATGTCTTTCTTTGAGTTCACCTTGCTATTTGGCTTCTCTAGGCTTGTGAGATATAAGCTTAATGTCCTTTGTTTATGGCTAGGGTTTACTAATGAGTGAATACATACCATAATCATTTTTGGGGGGTTGGGACATCTCACTAAGGATAGTATTTTCTATTTCCATCCATTTGCCTGCAAAATTCAAGATGTCATTGTTTTTTACTGCTGAGTAGTATTCTAATGGGTATATATTCCACACTTTCTTGTCTTAAAACCAAGGGTGTAAGATTTAGATCAGTAAAAGAGGACTTGCCTAGTATGTAAAAGGCCTTGTGTTCAATCTCCAATATGTGTGTATGTGTGATACACACATGATCCTCTGAGACACATATCTACCAATTTATCTCTCTATCATCTACTACCACATCACCAGATCTCCTTAAAATACATAGACATCATAACCCTTGCTATCTCCCAAATTATGTCCCAATTCTACTTCTTTTGGTACTACTATTCCTCCCTTTTGGTTTATCTACCTCTAAACTATAGCACTTCATTTATGAGTATTTTTATATGGTGCAAGTCCTAAACTTTTCATCATTATACATCATTATACACGGTCATTTTTCATCTCCATGTACTAGTACTTATATGCAAGATACAATTTATAAGGGAGGCATCTACTGGTGTTTGTTGAATGATTAAAAAGATAATGTGGCTGTATCTCACATGTAGAACACTTGCCTAGTATACATGAAGCTATAGCTATGATTCCCAGCACTGAAACAAATAAGCTGATGAAATTTGAATCTTCAAGTTCTGAAACTAGAACACTGATTGTAGACAGATATATGCTAAACATAAGTAAAGCACACAAATATGCCAAATCTAACCTCTAATGAATAGAAGGGTTGGTAATTCTACTATTTTGCTTTTATTAACACTGAGCAAGACATGTACATTGATAATACTGAATCTAATATTATTAGAACATTCCACAAAGAGAATAAATGTTTTGTTATGAAGATAAGTGGGTCAAACAAAGAAAGAAGAAACAAACAAACCAAGTTAGTTCTTTTCCTTTTTCCCTCAGATTTGATTTATAATGTCTTGATTAGCAAAGACTGTGCTTTTTATGGTTATCATCTTAAATTGCAGGACCATCTCTCAACTCCCAATCCCTGTAATCCTAAGAAAATCTAAACTTTTGTTAACAATAGCTAGATGTGCTGAAGGGTGGTATTATCTGCCCAGCAGAGGGCTCACTGACACTAGAACCTTACATTTTAAGTAAATAAAACCATTGGGTGAGGGAAAATGGTCCAACCAACCAAAGACCCTATATCGACGTCTTACATTAGCGGAGATTGTGCTTTTGTTTCCTGGCCACCAGACCCAAATAATCACACAAAACTATATTAATTACAACATTGTTTGGCCAATGACTCAGGTATATTCCTAACTATCTCTTGAATCTTAAAGTAATCCATTTGTATTATTTTATATTTTACTATGAGAGTCATAGTTTGTTACCTCACATCTTGCTTTATGGGCCGCTACATGGTGTCTGCCTGACTCTGCCTTCTTTCTCCCTGCATTCAGTTTAGCTTTCCTACCTATATTCTGCCCTGCAGTAGACAAAATAGCCCTTTATTAACCAATGGTAATAAAACATATTCACAGCATACAGAGGGGAATCCCATACCATCTCCCCGTTTCTGTGTAAATAAAAGGGAAGGTTTTAACTTTAACATAGTAAAATTACATATAAAAAAACAGGTTGGGTGGCTGGGAAATTAAAGCTCAGTCTCTTTTTATTGTTAGGGCACTAACCTGTCCTCACCTGCTCCCTGGCACTGTTTTGTTCTTCCTACTCCCAGCTAAGTATCAGTGCACTTCTCAGGTATATCAGTCTGTAACAAATGGAGGAAAGGCACAGGTGAAGAATGTGATAATTTCTTGGAAAAGAAATTTAAGTCAGCCATACCAGGTATTCTACCTACAGAGAAGCACCCTAAGCTGGCTATATTGTGCCTTCCAATTCCTCTGGTGATAAAGAAACACAGGAGTGCTTTTCGCCAAGATGGCCCCGAAAGCGAAGAAGGAAGCTCCTGCCCCTCCCAAAGCCGAAGCTAAAGCAAAGGCCTTGAAAGCCAAGAAGGCAGTGCTGAAAGGCGTCCACAGCCACAAAAAGAAGAAGATCCACACATCGTCCACCTTTCGGCGGCCCAAGACCCTACGGCTACGAAGGCAGCCTAAATACCCCCGGAAGAGCGCGCCCAGGAGGAACAAGCTTGACCACTATGCCATCATCAAATTCCCCCTGACCACGGAGTCAGCCATGAAGAAGATAGAAGACAACAACACCCTGGTTTTCATTGTGAATGCCAAGGCCAACAAGCACCAGATCAAACANGCACCCACTCCTCTGCTGCCCAAGTACCTAGCTGGGACATCCCTGTGAATACCTGGGATCCCCTCTAGAGACAAGTCTCTTGCAAATCTTAAAAATGACTCCCATTAATGTAGACACCTTATTCCCTTCTCCAATATCCACCCTTCCTCAGGTTTTCAATGGGCAACTGCTTTACCCTCAAAAAAGCTGATTCAGTAATGACACATTTATTAGAAGTTATGACCATCTTAGCTATTCCTGTACAAATAAGGACAGAATATGATTCAGCACATGAGTCGAAGAAAATAAAACCATTTTGTGCTTATTATACTGTTAAGCATATTACAGGAATACCACACAATTTTACAGGTCAGGCAGTTGTAGAAAGATCAAATCAAATTATAAAGAATATGTTAAACAAACAGAAAGGGATGGAAAATGACTCTAGAAATAAATTACATAATGCTTTATTAACCTTGAATTTTCTTCAAACTAGTGGGAAAAGGATAACAGCAGCAGAGGGATATTGGTTAATAGAAAAGTCTTCCGAATTAACTCAACTGGCTTATTTCAAGGATATATTGACCTCACAGTGGAAGCCAGGAGATGTGCTATGTTGGAGAGAGGGTTTTGCTCTTTTTTCCACAGGAAAAGAAAACAAATGGATATCATCAAAATTAATAAAGATTTTGAAAAGGAGAAACCTCTTGAAAAAGGGAAATGACTGCTCATCCACAATGGTGACAACCATACAGATGGTAAGGAAACTTCATAAGGATTGGGGCAGGGTTCTGTTGTTTTTGCAGGAAATTACTCATCTTAAAACATTCAAGAGACACTGGATACTTGAAAGCTGACAGATAGAAAAATAACTACCCAATATGGATCATCAAGAAAAACAAATATGACTTAAAAGTATAAATAATAAAACATATACACTTAACATATAGAGAGAGGGGGGGAGTAGAATTTGGAGTTGCAAAATGGCTCTGTCTTTCTCTAATTCCAAGCATGTTGTTAAAAGAAAATTTCAGAGTGACTGTCTCATATTAAGAGCTGTTTGTATGGGACAGAAAGAAAAAATTAGAAAAAAATATACTCTTCATATCTATTTTTGTTTCTATTGTACATTTCATTGAATATACATGTCTGTATATGTCTATATAAATAATGTTTAAGTTTTTGACAATGAACAATAAATTTTCCTGCAATAGTCTTTGAAGTTTTCGGAAAGAAGATGGGTCCTCACAACAACTCCACCTGGTTGATATGATGTCATGATACTGATAGTGGTAATACAAGACCTGTTTTGGGTACCAGCTGCTCAAGATGGTTCCAACTTGGTTAGCTGAAATGGTGCACTTTTTTACAAAATTCTGGCCTGATTTCCTAATAGGAAGCTCAGAAAAACCCTACCAAATATTCAGAGACTATTTGCAATTATACCAGACAGTAATCTTGGAACTTAACCATCATTTCATTGTCACAGGATCCCATAGAAAGAACATCTCCCCCATGACAGCTAAAAGTAATTCTAGAAGATGATGTCCCCTCTCCCAAAAAAGTTTGTCCTCAGGGTTAGGGACATCATTTAGGTGTTCTCTATAAGTGGTATATGGTTGGGGATGGGGGGAATTTTATAGGCTCAGGGATCTCTTTGAAAAAAAGGCAAAATAAGATAAGATAATAGATTAGTATGAACATACACTAAGAATAATAGTGAGTAATAGAGTGAGTACTTGTGAGTTATTATTTATAGGCAATTACATTGGTATAGATTTTTGTATATTGATACAAAGTAAAATTTTATTGAACATTTTATGCATGTATGCTTCTAACTCTGCTTAAATTATTTTTTATATATTGCTATATATTTATCATATTGCAATGTACATTTCTACCTCTGATCAAGATACTTATACACTGTTTATATTTTGAGGTCATTGTCCTCAATTATTGCATATTTATTTATTGTATAATATTCTAATATGAACTCTTAGTCTTTAAGTTAATAGGTATTAAGAATTATAGGTCAATAGTCATCTATGTTTGTCATACTTATAGTTAGACTAATCAGGTTCATTAGATACATAGAGGTTATATTCTGCATAGATAGGCAATCTTCAACTACTTCAAAGAGCTGTAGAATATGGAATTTAAATAAGTTAGGGTTCTGTTGAAATGAGATAAAATTGCTCCTGACAGCACCAATCTATTTCCAAGACAGTGTTGAGCACTAAAGACACTCCACTTGGAGCTTTTTTTCTTCTTGGCAAACTGGTCTTTGGGAATAACTATGCATGACTCAACCACTGGGAAGGCACATGATATGCAGAAATGGATAAGCAGGACTGTCGAATCTTGCCAAGACAGGGTAAGATGGTTTTGAAAAATTTTCCTGCCTCTGAAAATGGTCTGTCAATTATTTACCTGTCAATTATTGCCAACTGAAAGTTGCCACTTCACTTTTATAGGAAAAACCATCAGAATAACATCAGACCTATGATAAGAAACCATAAATCCAGAAGACTATGAGAGCTATTTCAGGCTTTGAAGTAAATAGTGCCTAACCAAAAGAAAACAGAAAATTAAAGACCAGTACAAATCAAATTCATGACCACTAAGCCAGCAATCCAGAAGATCCTTAATACTTGCTACATAAAGAAAGCATAGGGATGCTTTTCAGTAACTAATTAAGGTAAGGGCTCAGGCACTCAAAGAGCATAGAAAATGAGGTAAAAACAGACAAATGGAATTGGAGAAATTTTAAAAGTTCTTCACAACAAGGAAGATAACTGGCATAATAACGGGGTGGCTAACAGAGTGGAAAAAAATTTTCTCCACATATACATCTGATAGATTATTCATATGCAGAAAATTTAAAACTTTGTTAAACACCAAAAAGTGTCTAATTAATTAAAGAGAAATAGGACTGATCAAATATATTTCAAGGAATAAATACAAATTTCCAATAAATTTATTTTAAAATGTATTTACCATCCCCGTGCATTAAGGACATAAAAATTCAAACTACAGTGAGGTTCCCTCTGACCCCATGAAAAATAGGTATTAAAAAAATTTTGACAAGCATCAGGGGACCATTATACACAATTGTTGCATTGTGAGCTACTGCAGTTAGTTTCTAGTTCAGTAAGGAGATTAAAAATAAACAACTAAAAATAGACCAAGCATGTGATACCTCAATAGCACCATGTTTGTATACTGAAGTAACTTTGAGTCAACATTCCACAGAAATATTTGTACACCCGTAGTGTTTGCTTGATGAGTTGATGAATGAATTGAAGAAGACATGGTATATATACACAGTGGGATTTTATTGGGCCATAAAGAAGGAATAAATTATGTCACCTGCAGGAAAATATATGAAACTGAGATTGCCATATTAAGCCCATAAGCCAGACTCAGAAAAACAAACATATTGCTTTCTCTCATATGCAGAGTTTTGATTTTAAATAAGTGAACTTATTACATAACATATGATATCACATATAAATAGACAAAGGAATATGTTGTAGAGAAAGATATTTAAGGAGTAGGGACAAGAGAGGACAATGGAAGAAAGACAAATATTATGTTTTCTCTTAAGTCTTTATCTAATTAAAAATGTAAATTCAAGGTCGATTAAACTATCCCTTTATCACACAACTAATTGTTGTGTGTACAATAGCTGAATAAAACCTTTTTCCCAGTATAGGTAACTCTTCACTTTGGTCATGTCATTTCTGAGGACCAAATTTACCACTTGGAAACCAACACTGAGAGAGACATATGTGAGTCCACTTAGCCCAGGTCCAGCATCTAGCGAGAGAATTTGAGGTATGCAATATGACTTTTGTATCTTATCTTCATTATTATTTCAAAAATTAATTTCTCTTAATATGGCCTTATTGGAAAGAAGAAATATTTTCTGACTCCATATAAATAGAGAATTTACCATCATCCCATTGCAATCAATATCAAAACCAGAAAGATGACAACCAAAGGTATACACTGGATAATTGTATTTTTTTGCAAAGCTGGAAAATAAACTGAATTAGGATAAATGGTACCCAGAATAACCAATAGCTGATGACATGATCAGATCCTGAGGCAGAGCAAGCCCTAACCACCTTGTCTCCTGTTCATGCACCAGTTCTAGCATGAAGAATCTGAGAACCAGTAGCAGTTGAGTTCCCACTCATTTTGCATCCATTTCCCATGGATCTTGCAACACCAACAACACTACTCTTCATATAGTTCCACAAGCTGATGTGTGAAATTTATTTCCTTTCAGTCTGTTAGACAAACAAATGCTGTTTCTCTTTTCCTTCCCAAACACAATAATAACATAAATCATTTTATCTAAAACTGTTTCTGTGTTAAACAAATGACATGGGGAGAACTGAGGTTAAAGCAGTACTCCACCACATGTACCACTGAGTTTAAAACAATCTTCTTATTTTATGTGAATTAAAATTTCTAAATATATCATGATAAAGAAACTTATCTTTTGTTATGATTCTTTTTAGAATCTTTCAATCATAGCAAACTAAGCAATATATGTATTTATTGAATAACTAATTATTTTTAGACTAGGATGCATTAGCCTTACTTTCTTGGTGACATTTATTGAAACTTTTGTCCTATCTTTGTATGTGGATAGGACAGCTTGTGTCAGAGTGTGCATAATATATTCATAAACATGTGTGTAACTGTGGGTGCACACATGCCTCGGTGTGGAGAATAAAGGACAACCTCAAGAGCTAGTCCTGCCTTGGTTGAGACAGATCTTCTGCTGTTCACTGCTAAATATGCCAGACTTGCTCACCCACAAACATCCAAGGATCCATTCTCTCATGTCTGTCTCCTATCCCACTATAGACACATGGGGATTACAGACACAGACTACCATACAGTTTTACAGGAATTCCTGTGGTCAAAACTCAGATCTTAAACTTACACATCAAGCATTTTATTCACTGAGCCATCTCCCCAGGACATGAAGCCTCTTCCTAATCAGACATTCCTTGAAACAGTCAGATGTCTTATACTATGCACACAGTAATACAAACAGAGACAGAATTAGAAACAGGACAATTGTTGTTTCTCATTTTTTACTCTTAAGAAGCTAAATTGCAGCAGGGCTTTTCCCAGGTACTGGATTTTCTCCCATCCCACCCCAGCTTGCCACCAAGCTGCCCTTTTCCTGCTGCGGGGTCCTAGGACCTCACAAAGCAGCAGGCTCCAGGGCTGAGGCTCTGGGGACAGGGGAATGAGCGCAGGGAAGCAGGGGTTATTTGTTCCATGGAGCTGCATCCACCAAGCCCATGCTTTTGCCTCTGAGACCCTGGAGCAACAGGGGGCCCTGATCTAGTTCCAGCAGAAACATCTGGATGGTAAGTCTGTCTCTATCCGGCACCCGCCCAGACACACCGGAAAGGAAAGCAGGGACTCTCTATTCCCCTAAACTCTCTGGCCATTCGGGTGCAGGGCTTTTCTTGGGTACTAGATTTTCTCCCATCCCACCCCAGCTTGCCACCAAGCTCCCCTTTCCAGCTGTGGGGTCTTAGGACCTTACAAAGCAGCAGGCTTCAGGGCTGAGGCTCTGGGGATAGGGGAGTAAGCACAGGGAAGCAGGAGTTATTTGTCCCACTGAAGTACATCCACCAAGC
The DNA here is from genome assembly GCA_028555095.1 of Dicrostonyx torquatus. Lineage (NCBI taxonomy): Eukaryota > Metazoa > Chordata > Mammalia > Rodentia > Cricetidae > Dicrostonyx > Dicrostonyx torquatus. The sequence continues at coordinate 90,362 of JAQHUG010000808.1, read as the reverse complement.
CCATGCTTTTGCCTCCTAGATCCTGACCAACAGGGGGCCCTGAGCTAGTACCGACAGAAACATCTGGAGGTTCCAGCAGAAACATCTGGAGGATCCTGGACCAACAGATGGCCCTGACCTACTACTAGCAGAACCATCTGGAGGAGCTAGCATCTACCAAGCTTGTGCTTTTCTCTAAATGGCCCTTGGCCAGCAAATGGCACTGATCCAGTACCAGTAGGGCCATCCATTTGGTGTCCTTAAAATCAACACCACAACCTGCTTCAGGGATGAGGTGATCTGAGATTTATCTCCAGTACTGAGGGGACCTAGAGGGAACAGAACAAGAAAAATCCCCCAAGTACACAGTCACAACATAAGAACTCAGCCACCTAGACTCTTCTGACCACATTGAAAGGAAAAGATGGGCAGGTGCCAATGCAAGAATTCCTCCAACAACCTGAAAAGCAATATGGTAACACCAGGATCCAGGAAATATGCAACAGGAACACCTGAACAATCTAATCCAGAGGAAGTAGAAGAAATTGACTTTAAACGTAACATTATGAAAGTGATAGAGACCTTTAAAGAAGAGGTGAAAAACTCTTTTAAAGAAGGGATGAGAAAACTAACAAAAAGTTAGAAGAAATGAATAAATACCTCAAAGATACCCTAGAAAACCAAGAAAAAGCAATCAAACAGGTAAAGGAAACAGATCAAGACCTGAAAACTGAAATGGAGGCAATTAAGAAAACACAAACCAAGAGATGGCTGGATATGGACAAGCTGGATAAAGGATAAGAATCTGCAGAGACAAGTGTAAGCAACAGAATACTAGAGATAGAAGAAAGACTCTCAGACACTGGAGATACGGTACAGAAAATAAACTCATTGATCAAAGAAAACAACAAATCCAACAAATTTGTAACATAAAATATTCAGGAAATCTGGGACACCATGAAAAGACCAAACCTAAGAATAATAGGGATAGAAGAAGGAGAAGAATTACAACTCAAAGGCCCAGAAAAATATATTCAACGAACTTATAGAAGAAAATTTTCCCAACCTCAAGAAGGATATCCCTATGAAGGTTCAAGAAGCATACAGAACACTGAATATGCTGGGTCAAAAAAAAAAAAAAACAAANGGAGAGAAGAAGGCATATGTTCGGTTGGCTCCTGATTATGATGCTCTGGATGTTGCCAACAAAATTGGGATCATCTAAACCAAGTCCAGCTGGCTATTTCTAAATATATACTTTTTCACCATAAATAAAAAAAAAAAACACAGGAGTGGGAGTGTTCAATGGACCTTTCACCCTGAATGAAAGCATTTCTCCACAGTAAATGGTTTAGTTTAGATTAAGGTAAGTTGATCTATGAAAGATTTATCCTGAAAGAAGAGAAAACAAGACATCCAGTCACATTCTAAAACATGATAAAGCCAGATCTGTGGAAGAGGTCATTTATCTAAAATGGAAAACTGAAAAATAACTAAAGGTGCACATGTAATTAATGTTTAGAGTATTTTATGGGTACCACTCCCCCCGCCCCACAAAGAAACATCATAGCCTTACTAGGAGATTGCATGTTTGTATGGTTTTATTTTTGTGTTTTGTTTTATTTTCTTTCAATGAACTCCAACATACAGAGCATGATGTACAACAAAACACTCTTGTTAACATTGAGAAAGATGGAAAAGTGATTATTACCTCTTTCCTTCAAAGTACACCAGAAAAATAAATAAATAATATGCATGAAATTTTATTTCCATGGTTAAATAAATTGTTGCTTTTGAGTAAAAAGAAGATAACAGGACAGAGTATGATTATTGGAAATATTGGTGCTTCAAAATGGTTAGATATCAAATCAAAAATTTGGTATGACTCATAATGCTGAAGTAAGTGGTCTGAATCTTGAACCATCCATATCTGTCACTGTTCTATAAAACCACTAGAACAAATTCAACAGTTCTGAGTCTAGGAAATCTGTATTTTGCCCTCTCATTTTTCCTTAAGTTCCCACTTTTACTTAATTTTTTACTTTTCTGAATAATTCCTTTTAAGTCTGTTTTCACTTTGCTTACTTCCAAGAGAGTCCATAATATCAATTTTCTTTGGCATGAGACAATGACCTTCGAGCTACTGTCTCAAGTTGTGATACCAGGAGTGATAATGCTCCACAGAATACCTCTAGACAATCTGATGAAAAACTCCAGTGCCATGCTGGGAAATCTCTGTTTGAGTAGTGTGTTGGTCAGAGGAAACCAAGACACTCCCCAATTAATCCAGGCTCTTGATGTTTCTCTTGGTTGCCGTCCAGGACTTGAAGGTAAAAGCCTGATAAGGGTGAATGCATCTTGGCACAGTAAGTCCTTGGACCAATCAAAATCAGGCCATAAAAGATTCTCTCACTCTCAAAACTCTACATAGTTTTCACCAAGGAAAGAAATATAGTTCATTTTTTACTTTTGTAATTCATAGAGCAAATCACAACCTTGGTCTCTTATGTCTTCCAACATCTTTCCCACTCCTCCAAACTGATAATGGGTTGTTAAAGTTTTATTTCCCAAATTGTTGTGAAAGCTTTGGAGACTAATAATCAAGGTCCCAAAGGTTCTCTCATATGACTAGGATAGTCACAAAACTAGTACCTTGCTTGACAATATGGAAATGTGGTAGCAACCACCCCTGACCACCCACTCATGCAGAAACAAACATCAGCAGCACTCTGATAGAGAAACAGGCAAGCATCTGGCAGGAAGTAACCACTCTTAGGTATGCAGGCCTCCAACTAAGTTAAATTGGAATTTACAACAACTAATGAGAGAGTGGGTATGAATTTTGACTCTATTGATTGGTTACTGTAATCTATTTATTTTTATTTGTTTGTTTGGGAATAGAATAGTTTCATGAGAAAAATCAATAAAATTGTATACATCCTGGTGAAAACTAACAGCCAGAGTACACCAGATGTGGATCATGGTACTAATCCTAGAGATGGAGCTGCAAGGAAAGGCTTTGGGTTCCATAGGCACAGTGTATGTCAGAGGAAGAGGTATAAATAGTTCTAAATGTGTTTGCAATTGTCGAACCCACAATGAAGAAACAGGAATTCCAGCACTAGAGGCTGTCCAAAAATGTTCCATCATTCTTTATAGCTGAGTAGCATTCCACTGTTTGTGTGCACCACATTTTCATTACCCATTCATCAGAATGAGACATTTAGGTTCTTATTTTTGCTATTGTGAACAGAATGGCAATTAACATGGCTGAGCAAGTATCTATCAAACAGGATGTTGAGGGCCACCCAGGTGCCTGGGGAGGGCACTAGAGACACCCTCAAATCCCTGAAACTTTCTGGTCACTCAGAGGCCTCTCCCCCTCTACTGGCCCTTTTCCTTATTTAACTTAGCTTGCCTCCAGGCACGCCCTTCTTTCAGACTGCTGGGTTAGGGGGGGAAGAAACTGGTGGTGAGTGCTAGGCTTCAGGAGTTCCTTTGTCCAGAGTAGGCTTCCTCTTCCAAGCCCGCCCTTTTGACTCAGCCTGGAAGCAGCCCTTATCCAACGGTCCTAAGAAACAAGCAGGAGTGGCTATACTAATATCTAACAAAATCAACTGCAAACTAAAATCAATCAGAAGAGATAGAGATGGACACTTCATACTCATAACAAGAAAAATTCATCAAGAGGAAGTCTCAATCCTGAATATCTATGCCCTAATATAAAAGCACCTATATGTAAAAGAAACATTACTAGATCTCAAAGCACACATTGAACCCCACACACTAATTGTAGGAGATCTCAACACTCCTCTCTCACCAATGGGCTGGTAATCCAGAGAGAAACTTAACAAAGAAATACAGGATCTAACAGATGTAATGAATCAAATGGAATCAATTGACATATAGAACATTCCACAAACAAGAAAGAATATACATTCTCCTCAGGATCTCATGGAATCTTCTCAAAATTGATCACAAACATGGTACCAAAGCAAATATCCACAGATACAAAAAAATTGGAGTAACCACCTGTGTCTTATCAGATCACCATAGAGTAAAGTTAGAATTTAACAAAAATTCCACCCCCAGAAAGCCTACAAACTCATGGAAACTGAACAGTCAACTACTGAACCACTCCTGGGTAAAGGAAGAAATAAAGAAATTAAAGTCTTCCTTGAATTCAATGAAAATAAAGAAACAACATATTCGAACCTATGGGACACTATGAAAGCAGTGCTAAGAGGAAA
>JAQHUG010000808.1:57393-81158 GCA_028555095.1 Dicrostonyx torquatus | reverse complement strand
CAATCAAACAACTTCCAAAATATGTAACAAGTCACAGAGACAGCTGGCTACCTGGGCTATCACCCAAAGTCACATTTGCAGTGTTGAAGCAACCAACTTTGGCTAAGGCCTAGCATAAAGGTAGTCATTTTAAGGGGGGATCCCAGGTGTCCACAGGGATATCACTAGCTAGGTATTTGGGCAGCAGAGGAGAGGGTCCCTGAGCTAGCCTTGTCCCATATTCACATTGATGAATATCTTGATCATCACCATAGAAATTTCACCTGATGGATGGAGATAGAGTCAGAGACTGACAGTCACATCAGAACAAAGGACTGAGCTCCCAAGGTCCAGTGGAAGAGCAGAAGGTAGGAGAAGATGAGCAAGGAAGTCAGGATCGCCAGGGACTGGCCCATCAACTGAGACAGTTTCCCTGATCTCTTAGGAGCTCATCAAATCCAGATGGACCAGGATTGAATGAGCATATGACCAAACCCAAATCTCTGAATGTGGCTGTCAATGGGGACTGACTGAGAAACCAATGATAATGGCACAGGGACCTATCTCTTCTGCATGTATTGGCTTTTTGGGAACCTAGTCTATATGCACACCTTCTTAGGCTGGAATGGAGCAGGGAGGGCCTTGGGCTTCCCACAAGGCAGGGTACCCTGCCCCCTCTTAATAAAGAAGGGGGAGGGAAGAGAGATACTGGGGGAGTGTGAGGGCCATGGACAAGGGGAGTAAATGTAAATTTCTCCTTTAACAACAAAAAATAAATAAAAAATAATGTTGTGACTAATCACAATTTTACTATTTCTACATTGATCTGTTTTGGCAGATGTCAAAGAATAAATTTAATGCCCTAAAGATCAATGCCAAGACCTTGGTGGTCATCTAACAATTAAACATTATTTCTCATGTTTTATCAAACTATTGAATTATCTACTGTAAAATTGTGTTTTATGTACTAAAAGCGATCAGTTCCCATGTACGTCTAAGTGTTCAAATTAATCTAAATCACAAACTCAGTAACAGGTGAGTAGATTATGATCATTCTCTCATCATCTGTTATTCATAATTTTATTTTATTTTTTGGTCATAGGTACAGCCTTCATTTCTAACTTTCTTCAACTGCAAGAAGGTAAAAGTTCCTCTTTGACATATCCATCTGCCACTGCATTTTTTCCACACATCCAAAAACACCTTGAATTTCTGAACATTTGCAAATCTGTAATGAGATTAAAGGTCCATGTGAATCTAACTGAAGAACAAAATATTGAGTAAACAGGCTGGAGAGATGGCCCAGAAGTTCAAAGTCATTGCTTTTTTTTTTTCTTTTTCTTTTAGAGGACTTAGCTAGCTTAGCTTTCTAGCACACACATAATGGCTGTAATTCCAGTTCTAAAGGACGAATACCATCTTCTTTCCTCCCTAAGCACCAGACATTCATGTGATACACAGACATACATACAGACAAACACACTAAATACAAAATAATTTTTAAAAAAACATATTAAATAGTAAAAAGAATAAATATGGAAAAGATAGTGGTATATTAATTGTATATTAAAAAGCACTCAATTATCTCCTAAAATATTAAATTCTGGTCAACTTTCTAAGCTTGAGAAAAGGCTGTTTGCCATCAGTCAATCAGTTATTCAAATGAAAAGAAAATAATATTTATCTTTTATGGTATATAAAATTCTGTGGGAAACTCGCTAGCTAATGCTAGCTGCTATTTATGAAGTTAGGTTTCGTGTGAGAATGGAAGTATGAAATAAAAATCACATATTTGGTATATTGGGACCTATAAGATCAGTTGCTACAACTGTTTTGAATTAAAAATTAAGTGGAAACTGTTGAGGCCACCTACATGCCAAGACAACATGGTACCAGGCAGGCATTTCTTTGCAGTGTGAGATATAAAACACAGTAAAACTCCCTATTTGAGGATCCTGTTGTTACTAATTGTTGCCTCTTTGCTTGGTTTCTGTAGATAGCTTACCACTTAGCAGAGCCTTTGTCAGTTAACCTAGGTACATGGTGTTTCTGATGCTTCCATGGGAAAGCTTGATGTTGGTTAGTCCAACATGGTGTTGATATCTTTACACACTAGATTTTCAGGCATTCATAGATCACATTGATCAATGCATCACAATTCTTATCAGTATTTCTAAATTTATTAAAATTAAAGCTCCTTCTGTTTTTAATTTAAAAAAATAATGTTAGGAATAACTCTCTGGCATGTCAATGGATTAAATTTGCGAAAAACTCTTTTTGTTTTAAAGATGTGATTATATCAAGAAAAAAGAAAGAAAGAAAAAGGTCTGATAAAAGCAACCTTGGCATTATTTTTAGGCAAAACTATGATCAACTGAAGTCACCCATCCTGACTTTTAAAGGTCGTACTAGGCTGGTTCTCATGACCCCTCTTTAACTTAACCTATTTCAGAAATGCTTCACTGTCCAGCTCTGAGACTCTAATGCTAGGCAACTAGAGAGAGCCTGGGAACTGTTGTTTCCATGTGTGTCTCATCTTCCAGACTGAGAATCATAGAACGTGTGCAGGGTTTTCTTGTTGACTCAGGGCTAGAGGATCACTGGCTCATAACTGCTGAGAGTCATTCTCTGGTCTGGGAAAATCCACCTACGCCAAGTCTGAAAGGTTTATAAAATAAAAATTATCATCTCCAAACACCAACAACAGACTTCCAATGAAGCCAGTTTTGTGCCATAATGACTCATTAAAAGAACAAACAAACGTATCTTTTGAGGAGAAAATGGAATATTTATTTTGAGGCATCATGAAAATTAAATCCCCCTTCCTTCAAGACCATTAGCTGGAGCTTCAGTTGAATGTGAGAGTCGCTAAGCAGTCTAGGTTGACCGGAAATGAGGCATCCACCAAACAGCATCCGAATCACATCACCACATCACTGTCTGCACACAGTGACTTCAGGCAGTCATGACTAGGTCACGATGCTAATATTCCTCCAAAAATGGATATTCAGGATGGTCAGCCAAACTTAAATAGGAAATAAAAGCAAACATAAACTGATTGATTCATTTCTACAATGTAAACTGAGACATTTAAGAAGTCACTATCAAGGAGAAAGTTAATTGTTTTATTCCCTGATTAGTTGCAGAAGTTGATATTCTTTTTCATTGTTGTTGTTTAGATCCATTTCTTTATTACAGAGAAAAAAATTATTTTTAGTTCCATGTTATTTGAAACATACCCAAATCTTCATGTTTTCTCAAATAAAAGGGAAACCCTCACATGTAAGTAATTACAATTTTGGCAATGATATTCAAATCTCAAACTATTTTTCTATTTTTTCTTTATAGGCTCTGTTGCTTAAGTTTTGTTTATAAGTTTGTATTTTTTAATTATCTTCTTTTTTCTTAATTTTTCTTAAAAATTTTACTTTTCATTTTATATACCAACCCCAGTTCTTCCTCCACTCCCTCCCCTTCTCCTACCTCTCTCCCTACCTACCCCCATTGCCATTTCCCATCCACTCCTCAGAGGGGTAAAGGCCTTACTTAGGGAGTCAACAAGGTCTGGCGTAGCAACTTGAGACAGACCAAGCCCCTTCCCCCAAACGCTCTTATCAAGGCTGAGCAAGGTATTCCACCATAGGGAATGGACTTCAAGATGCTAGTTCATACATCTTGGATAGACCCTAATGCAACTGTCAGCCCCCTCACCCATGTCAATATTTCTCAGAAAATGGTTATTCAGTGTGGTCAGCAAAAGTAAAATAGAAAATAAAAACAAACACATACTGTTTGATCAGTTTCTACAATGTAAATTATATGGTGTCTAGGAAGACACCATAATGGTGAAAGTTAATTTTTTGTTCCCTGATCAGTTGCAGAAAGTGATATTCTTGCAGTCATTTACAAACATGTATAAGTAATGCTTTTAAAATGTCATTTATAAATTATTTTCCCATTATGTCCCTTAACATCCTAGAACAGAATGTGCAAAGATCTGTGTTCATTAACATTTATCTCCCTTAGCTTCATCTATGAATCAATCAATGACGAGCCAAAAATCCTTCTTAACTTTAGTCTCCTGAGAAAGGAGAAAAGTATAGTCATGTTTAGTTCAGGGAAACTCTACACATGAGCAACACAAAAAATATATTAATATGCCTTAAAATATCATTTATGTCTACTACTTTCACTTCCATTTAATTATTAGTAATCCATTACTTATCCACTCACTGCCCATCAATTAAAAAGTAATGTATTAGATTCAGTTAGAGAATTTTAAAATGGTCTTTTATATTCAAGGAGCTTACTGTATAATTTGTAGACATCTCTATATAAATAACATTCAAAAATATGCGTGGCAAGAATTATTCATTATTTGCAACAATGATTTACTCAATGAGTTGAATATTTCATTGATTTTATTCTGCTACATACTAACAAAATCTTAATAATGATAATATATATATACCAATTTCCATGGTATTGTAGATTTTCTAAACCTCCTTCAAACATTATCATATTTATTAATATTGAGAAATAAAATTCCAACAAGAGAAGATATAGATAAATGAGATAGATAGATAGATAGATAGATGATAGATAGATGATAAAAGAATAGGCACCTCGTAGTACCTATGCAGTATTTTTAATTTATAACCTATTTTTAGTATCACATTTTGTAACTAGAGCAGTAAAGAAAAGTAAATATTCTTAACTGGTTATTAATTCTCCCATGCAGTAGTGCTTTTCTCTAAATTTTTTTTCTTAATTTTAAGCATGAATTAAAAAATTCTCATGTTTTGAAATGACAAATTCACGTTTTCAAAAACTCAACAGCAAATGTTGTATTAACTACCTCCATGGGAAACTTGCTACAGACAAATAGGGTATTTGGTGTCTGAACTATCATGGATGGAAGAGGGAGGCAGAGACTTGGACATGAAATAAACTGAGGTGAGGTATTGACCAACATTACTTACATCTCAAGTGGAAGATATCGAAAATTTTTGTTCAGGCCGTCTAGGGTTTTCATATCCTCAGGAGACAACTGGAATTCAAAAACCTTCAGAAAAATACAAGGATTTTAAGCATTTGAATGAATCAGAGTTTATGCCTCAAAAGCAACGTATAATCCTAAAAATGATGAACATTGTTTACTAGAGCGTTCATGGTTCTTAAAAACCAAGTAATAATGAAAGAAAATTGTTTTTGAGATATATTAAAATTGCACAATGCTATAGACAAGAAGAAATATCATAGTCATTTTGAGAAAAAACAAAAACAAACAATCCAAAAGAACAATGCATTTAACATCACATTAAAGACCATAGCACCACATAAATAATTTTCAAGAAATCTAGAGAAAATTTTTGAAATACATCAAACAAACAGTGATTTTTGCATGGAGAGTTACATTTTATAATCCATCAATGAATCATTAAAATGTAAATAATTGCTCTTTTCAACATAATGTATGTAAAGATTTGGCCAAATTCTAAAATTGGATTTGGAGACACTTTAACTTCAAAATGAGTTTTGCTAAGTGTTCACATCTTTTATATATATATATATATATATATATATATATAAAATTAGATCCAATTTTATTGAAGATTTTTAAATTATATATTTTAGACTTATAGAATAGAATAGAACCATTTGGGGACTGACAAAATGGCATAATAAACACTGAACCTCATGTCCAAAGCTCATTCCCATTATATAAAAAGAAGCAGCTACCTGTTCACTTTGGCATCAGCTCCTTCCTAAGTAAGGAAAGGAAAGACTGTACTAGCTCTTTAAGTTCACCGAAAAAGGAATTCTAACTTTAGATTGTGAACTTTAATGTTCAAGAAAATAAGCTGTGTTTAGAGGAACTATGACTACAAAAAATAGCAGAGGTCATCTAATAGGAAGCAACCAAATCATTTTCAAAATAAAGAAAATAATATAATTGGTTAAGGATTTCGAATAGTTAAAACTCTCAGGAAGAGGTTATTACAGAATGTGTTCACATCCTAATACGTTAATAGTAAAATTCACAAAAAGAACTATCACCTCTTCACAAAAAAAAAGTGATGTAAATTTTATTGACAGCAGGAAAAATACAAAAGACTGTCCTCCAAGTACAATCAAATTAATACACCATGTGAAGCAAAGTTCCTTCCCCCAAAATGAACAGTAATTAGCCTGAAGTATTTTAAATGTGGCTCTTAGCATCTAAAAGTTAAATGTCATCATCCTCTGCAATGGCCTCATTATCACTTTGGGATATTACAATGTGGTCACTTGAACACCCAAAAGGGGGAAAAACTAAATAAAAGATAGAAACCCTTAAATCTCTAAAAGTCATGTACTGATTTCATCCATTCCCTCTAGAATAGGAGCTACAACACTCAAATCTAGGATAGAGGTGTTTAACTTCATTCCACAGTTTTATGATTCAAACTTGATGTGAATATAATGCTGACCATCACACCTGTGGTAGAGAGGCCTAATTTTTTTGAGCATTTAGTTAAGATTCAAAATTGGGGATTTAGCTCAGTGGTAGAGTGCTTGCCCCTCAAGTGCAAGGCCCAGAGTTCAGCTCTCAGTTTCAAAAAAAAAATAAAGAAAAATGAAACAAATTAAAAAATAATAATAATTGTTCACATCTTGAACATATGCAGGGTAAGTCTTTTGGTTCCTTAAAAATACAGAGACAGGCCATGCAGTGGTGGTGCATGCCTTTAGTCCCAGCACTCGGGAGGCAGAAGCAGAAGGAGAAGCAGGGAAGCAGGGAGATCACTGTGAGTTCAAAACCAGCCTGTCCTACAAAAGTTCCAAGACAGGCTCCAAAGCTACAGAGAAACCCTGTCTTGAAAACAATACAAACAACAAACAAACAAACAAATAGAGACACAGAGAAAGATGGAGTGTAGGATAAGGAAATTTGTCAGCAGTTTAAAAATGGATAAATCTAATAAGAAATGTAATTTGGGTAGTGGGAGTAAGTAAATAAAACAATTAAACTCATAAATGTAATTACTCTGAATAATTTGCTTAAAATTACATACATCTTTCTGGATCCATATCGTACAACTTATAAAAACTACATTTGAGAACAGTTTAGGGGTGAATGACATAAAGCTTTGGTAAACTAGTGAAGGAAACTCTTGCCTGACAAGTGAAAGATGTGATACTCAACCACATATAAAAACATGAGGACTGTATCAGGTGCATTTTTTCATAAAATAATAAAAAGAGAATGAAAATAAGCAACATTTGGGAGAAGATAATTCAGCAAACTCTTCTGAATCCGCATAACAATCACTATTGAGACTATGTAAATGCAGCAAAAACATGATCCACATTTTTTCTTTTTGAGAAAATAGAACATATTTTATTCCGTACCTAGATTTAAAAATTATCACAGTTGCCCACCAGTGTTCATTTGTGTGTGTATATGTATATCATTTTCCAATGATCATATACATATCATTTTCAAATAATCATGTATATCACATTATACCATCTATATTTATATATAATGAATATTGTATGTATTTAATATATGATTTACTGTATATATTTATTGATTATATATATAAGTATATGTAAATTTATGTATCATAAAGCGCCCACACCATGCACTTCTGCACACTTCTACAGATACTTATTACAAAAATGGGCTTATTCTCCTCCTCCGGCAGTATTTCATAGAACACCAGCAACAATTGCCTACAACAGTGATGCAGCTATAGCTGTCTAGCAGGCTTAAGTAACAGAGAACTCTTTGGTTCAATTGCTGATCTGGTCTGTTATAATTTTTAATTAAATTTATGTGTTTATTTTACATGCCGATTCACCTACCTCATCTCCTCCAATCCCCTTCCCTCTCCCGCCCCCTTGTGGCCCCATAAATCCACTCCTGTTTCTGTTCAAAAAAGGACCGGCCTCCCATGGGAGACCACGAAGCATGGCATATCAAGCTGAGGAAGGACTAAAATCCTACACTTGTGTTAAAGGCTGCACAAGGCAATGTACTCACTTATAAGTAAGTCTAAGCTGTAAAGGATAGCCATGCTACAATTCAGATGTAGAGGCTAGATAACAAGAGGGTACAAGGAAGGAGGTATGGATTTCCTAGGGAAGAAGAAATAGGAATGATCTGGTAGACTAGGGTAAGTGGATATGGGAACATGAGGAATCTGATTAGGAATATATAGAGGGAAGAGTATTGAAAGAGACTATTGGTGGGGTGCATTTCTGTATCAGGCCAAACCTGGTGAAAGGGAACTCAGGAATTTACAAGGATAACCACAGCTAAGGCTCCTAGCAATGGTGGATCCTTAGACTGAACTGATCATCTCCTGTGACTGGGGCTGACTTTCTAGTGGAGAGATTGGAATCCCAGTCAAGTCACACAACTTTTGACCTACAGTCTGTCCTGCTATGGAAAGCACATGGGTGGGCTGAAAGGGAAATTGTGGGACTGGGCAAGCAAAACTGGTCCAGCCTCAGACACATACAACAAAATTGAGCCCACCCCAAACACTGCCTGAAGCACCAGAACCCAGAGGTTAAAATGTCCAGACACCTAGTATAGAACCAAATATGATTGTGAGGAGGAGAACGTCAAAGTAATAATGCAAATGATATTCTGTTATTTCAAAGGTTGTTGACCATCCCAGTGGTCATGAGAGATCCTTTATCCAGTAACTGGTAGAAACAGATGAAGAGACATAGAGCTAAGTGTTGAGCAGAGTTTGGGAAATCCTGCTTAAGAGTGGGAAGAAGTATTATGTGCACCAGGAGGGTCAAGGACATCAAAATGGGACACACAGAAACAACTAATCTGGGTTCATAAGGGCTCTCAGAATCTGGACTGACAGCCAGGGATACTGCATGGGACCAATTGAGGTCCTCTACACATATGTGACATTTGTTTAGTTTTCTGTATTTTGGAGACCCCTACCAGTGGGAACAAGGGTTGTCCTTAATGCTTTGATTGGCTTTTAGGAACCGATCCACACTTCTTCATCCACACTCTGATGAAGTGTTTTTACACCTTTACACACTGAGGCGATTTCTAATTCTAACCACTTGAGTCTTGGCTGCTGTGTAACTCACACTGGACATTTGACCTTCACAGAATCAATGATGTGTTCAGCCTGTGCTTCTCACAAAAGGTTTTTCACTGTCTTGGTTTAGGGCTAAATGTAGAGGTTAAACCTGGGAAATTTGTCAGTGAAATATGAAACTTGTATGGACTGAGGGAATGCTCAATCAGTCTACTGAGCTTAAGAGTCCTTGTCTTGAAAAGTGTACAAATGTTTCTTAAATATATGTGAAGCAACTTAGCATAAACAGATAATTTCCACTGAGTTCAGGCTAAAATAAAGCAAATTTTTAAATCAAAGAACATGAAGGTAAGTAAATATTATTTATAATAAATTTCTAATTAAGAATGGTTTCTTTAGTAATTACTAACATTTTATACTATAATAGACTATATTTGAATTTTTTTTAAAAATCAAATTAGGTAAGGAGTAACATAAACTTACAATTAATCAGTGTGTGCATATATGTATATATTAGAATACCTGAGCATGCAATGAAATAAAATTAAAACCATAGAAATGTCTAGAATCAAATTTACTCAGTCCAGACCCCTCATTTCAGAATATAAAGAATAGATCTGTGTGAGAGGGGTATGTAGGACTTGGCTGAGAAGGCAAAGCAAATTTTACATCATCTCCAACACTAAATCTATGAAGCCATGCGGCTGTTTATGTCATAGACAAAGCATTTCTCAATGCACCTGAAAGTTCACATGCATAGAAAATGCCAGAAATATAGGCTTGATCTCAAAAAAGTACACAGAAATTTGAAGGAAGCAAGTGTACAGAATATATTATGTAACAACCCTAAGGAGGAGAGCTCATCACCTGCAAATTCTCTTTCATCTCATTTTCTTTGAAACTCTGGGCTAGGGGCACAACCCCACGCTGAAACAGGTATCGCAGAGCAATCTGGGCGGGGCTTCGATTGTTCTTTTTGGCCACATCACAAAGAACTGGATCATCCAAGAGAACTGGAGAGTTCTGATCCACCCTAGTAGGAAAGTAGAATTAAGCTCAAGAGGTCAAAAAATTTGGTTATGGTGCTGCAAAACACAGTAGAAAGTGCATTCTAGACTAGACATGATGGTTATACATAATTATCAGCTGGACAAAATTGGGAATCACCTGAAAGATGGGACCTAGAATGCCTGTGAGAGATTATCTTATGAAAATTGATGTAGAAAAACCCATTTTAATTAGGGTACGACCAAGCAAAGGATCCTGAACTTTATAAATGGAGAAAATAATCAGATCATTAGTATTCATTTCTCAGTCTCTGCTTCTTGATTGTAATGTGAAGGGACCACCTACTTCCAGCTCCTGACACCCTGTCTTGCCTGCTGTTATGTGTTGTACCCTGGAATGGTGAACCATACTCTGCCTTTTCCCCCTGAGGTTGCTCTTGTTAGAGCATTATATTAGAGCAATCAGAAGACAAAAAAAAAAAGACTCCAGGGCTACACAGAAGTCCCTGAGCTACCAGCTTCTGCTTCACATAGTTCTTCTAAAGACAGCTCTCTCTACCTAACAACTGAGGAGTGTGATGCTAATTGACAGTATGCTTCAGGTATACTCTTGATCTTATTACCATTCTTTGTATCGTTGGGTTCCCAGAGCACCATAGGCAACCAGAACAATGTCTTTTGATTTGCAGTAATCCAGTAGCTTACTCTGGTTTAAATAAAGATGACATTCAACCTATGGAAGAATATGATAGAGATCAGATCATATCAAATGCTCATGTTAAGACAAATAAAAGAGTTTAAAGTCAATAATGTAGACTATCACATATGAATTTAAAAGATCAAACGCTGCAGTTTTCTTGAAAGACTAAAAAATGAATTTTGGAATGTTCTGTTAATAACTTTTGTCAGGACAAGTTTTTGTGACAAACAAATAGCTAGTGGTCAGCAAGGCAGTTCAGTGGCTATAAATATTAGCTGCTAAACCTAATAAAATCATGAGGAGGGATAATAGTAAGACAGACAGAAGCATCTAAGCTCCACATAATTTGTCCACAGAATAATTTTTTCCACTCAATCTTTCAGCAAGTATCCTAAACCTACTCACTACCCTCAGTTCAAGGGGAGATCACTTTCATCTGCCCTCAGCTTCTGCCTGCTGGACAAGCTTTAAAGCTATACATTCCCCATAAGTGGGGTACTATATAGTATGTCCCCATTCTTACCAATACTTAAGAGTATAAGATAAAGTTTAGAATCCCCCAAATCTTTTAAAAGAGTGATACTGCTCTCAGAATCTTCTTTTCCACAGTATGAAAATCACTTGGGCAGAGGGCAAATGAACAGTGTCATTAGTACAGAGTGGGGAAAAGCATGAGAGATGGGGAGGGAATGAGAATCCTTACCTGATTGCAGACAGGCTTGTACTTAAGTCCTGGCTTATTCAGGATTCTCTCTAACTGCTTGTGGTTAAAGTTGGACACCCCAATAGACTTGACCAATCCTGCATCCTTACACTTCTCCAATGCCTGGTGATGAGAAAGGGGTTATGAAATGTCATACTTGCAATTTACTACATCAATATAAAGAGAATTTGGAGCAGTTACAAAGAAAACTATCAAGACTTAGACTTGTAGTTTAGTTTTAGAATACTTGGCTTTGTGCAAAAGGCCCTATGTTTGATCATAGGCACTGAAAAATATGGGTGGAGATGTATTGGCCAAATGATCATAGGTCTTAAATGCGAAGAAGTCAAGATAATGATGATAATGGTGAATATGCTGTCAGCCAAGGATGAGCTTCTATGACATCATTAGTAAATTGGGGATGCTACTACATAAGGTGGCAAAATAACACATATTCCTATTCATTTTCGTAATGCATTCCTGTCCTTCCACTCCAGCAAATATGTATGCATATAAATGAATTTCTATACCCATGGGAAAATGAGCTGATTCTCCCTCCCTCTGCTTGATTTATTGCATTTTGAAAAGTACTCACCTCCCACGTGGCACAGAAATCCACTGTGTCCAATAGCAATTTCCCTTGTTCATCTAGTGGAAAAACATCATCCCCTGGCTGAAAGAGAAGTGTTTGTTAAAGAAATCTCACAAAACATGTGTCTCACCTCTAGTAATAAGAATATCCTGGAGGAGCCTGACAGATAGCTTACTGATTAAGCACTGGCCTCTCTTTCAGAGGACCTTCGTAAAATTGACAACATCTACATGGTTGGTCAGAACAACTTGTAAGCAAGCCCATGGAGCCTAGTGCCTTCTTATGTTCCAAAGACACTACTGCACAGACATACAAAGAAAACATCCAAACATATTAAAGAAATATTTTTTTAAAAATGAGGAAGATCTTGGAAATAAGACAGTAAGCAAAACAGTGTAAGTGAGGCATCATCTTATACACTGTGTTTAAAAGTGATAGATATGAGGAGTTGTAAAACGTATCTTTAGGAACCCTGTTTTGCTGTACTCTCTTATGTTGCCTATAGGAATAATTTTTTTAAAAGTTCGTATAATTTTCTTATTATTTCTGAAAGTATACAGTAATTATATCACTTCAGTCTTTCCTTTCTTCAGTCTAACACCTCCTATGTATGCTCCTGCTGTCTCTCAAATTTATGGCCTCTCCTTCTTTAATTTTTATTACATACAAACACAGACACACACACACACAAACACAAAACAATTCTTGCACCTAAATAATATTTTCAAACAACCCTCCTAGTTGAATTTTATTCTTTTGTCTACTTATTCTTTTGAAAAAAATTTAAAATGACTCATATTTACTGGAAGCCCAGTCATTGCATGGCCTTGAATGCCAGCAAGAATTTATGTCAATCCTGTCCCAAGATAAATTATAAATATGAATGCATGTGGGCACAGGGGCAGGCATGAGAGGCAAGGATGGCCAATTAGAACTGTGTGAAGGATTGATTGTAATGAGAAAAGACGTAGAGAAGCCACCAAGTGCCAAGAGCTTGAGACTGAAATTCTCTTGGGTCATCTTTGCCACTAAAAAAAAAAAAAATTAGGGACAAGACAGAAGCAAATATCTAGTAGCACAAATAAGTTCAAAAGATGTGTAAAGGCAAGTTTTCTGGAAGTTACTTCTACTCTGTGATTTTGGCCACTTCTTGGATACCTCATTTCATAATCCAGTAAGCCCTTTGTGTAACCTACTTGAAAGTTTAATAGCATAAATTTAAATGGAATTATAACAGAAACTTAATGATCCATAAAAATGAATCCATGACCCCACAAAAACATATGTACATTTGACAAAGGCATCACCTACCTTCATTGACACTGGGTAATGCATAATGTAAAGGTCAACATAGTCCAGCTGAAGCTTCTTCAGTGATTTTTCCAAACTAGGCTGGACCAGCTCAGGCCGAAAGCAAGTACACCAGAGCTATGGAAGTTGAAGAATGGAAGTTGTGATCAGTTAATAGATTGCCCAAACATGCAACTTATGTATCCTAATACTAAACTATTTTTGTACTTGAAGAGAAGTTGTAATCATTCACTTTAACACAGGATTTACATTACTCATACTTAACAGTGTGAACTCAGTTACATAAATTTGTTATTGTTAGCTCATTTATTGAACAATAAAAAGGAGTTACTCAAGAAATAAAACACATACTACTAATGACATCTAATAACTAAATTAATTTCATAAAGTTTATAATCTACCATTACTTTCTCTCACCCATTTGTACAACTGACACCTTTAACCAACTTCTGATCAAGTAATGTAATTTTAACTTCTTTATATATCTTTCAATAATTTGCCTACTTGCATACCATAAAAACTCTACCTTTGTAGTGATGAACATGTCTTCTCTCTTTACAACACCAGCTTTAATATTGCTTTGAATGGCCTGTCCTATCTCCTCTTCTACTTGATATGAATAAGCAGTATCAATATGGCGGAACCCAACACCTATAGCTAGTTTGGCAGCCTCCAGTGACTTGCTCTTGTCAACCTAAAGGGACAAACAAAAGAGGTATTTAGAGATGCATGTTCTGAGTGAGCTTAGATGGGATTTTGCTAGAAAAGAAAGAATTTGTTTTTTCAAAGTCATCCTCAGACTATTAGGAAAGAGCCTAGTCCCCTGATCCTTGAATTCCTACTTTTTATTCTATAAAATGAATGCATACACAAGAAATTTTATAAATAACACAGAAAAATAAAAATCTCTACAGGTTCCATGTTTGCCAATTTTTTGTCCCACACTTGAGGCAAGGAGCCACAATCCATTTTCTTGAAGTTTCTTTCCTAAGAGTAATATTTTTATATCCAAGAACCTCTTTATACCCACACAATCCCAGTTAGTTACTGGTACTGATGAATGCCAAGCTCACAAGGCGTTCAAATGTTTGCTTGAAAGTCACACTCCATTCATGTAGAGGGATTACAAAGCAAAATGAGCACAAGAAATTGTACTTGGGACAAAGTACAATTACATAGATACCCTCTTTGACCCCCATCTAAGACACTGTCCCAAAAGGATGAGAAAGCAAAGATCTCAGATAAGAAGCATGGCAAAGTTAATAATAGGAGCTTAAACAGAGAATAGTATCCTATGTTCTTCTTTCTGCATATCCATTCTCTCTGTCTGACTACCTAAATACTGTCAGGAAAGAAAACTCTACCCTAGGAATATATCCTCATTAAAAATAAATTGCCTACATCATGTTTGATATTATTCATTTGGGGTGTCAGCCCTTCCATCCAAACATATTTGCTTTAAAAGTATCTGACTGGAATTAAATCAAAAATCACTGCCTCGACTGTGAGATTTGGATAAAGATATGATAGTTCTTTTATTATAGAAATTAAAGTGTAGACTGAGAAGATGTCTCAATTGATAAAGTGTTTACTAACAACTCTCAGAATCTTTGTTCAGACCCCAGCCCTCATGTAAAAGCAGAGTAGAGCACGGTGGCACACACCTATAATCCCAGTGCCTGGGAAGCAAATTCAGGGTGATCCCAGGATGTCATCAGGTTGTCTTCTAGCTAAATCACTGAGTTCTAGACTCAGTGGGAAACCCTACCTCGCAAAAATAAAGAGCAATGGAGGAAGACTTTGACCTCTGGCATATACAAATACACAAAAATGTATAGTCATATAACATATACGAAGGAGTAAAAAAGGAAATCAGACTGTCTGTTTGAGTTTTAGTAATTTTTACACTTCCTTTCCATAATAAAACACAGTGACTGAAATTCTGGATTGTACCACTTTCTCTTAATCCCAGTTCTGATTTAGCTAAGATTAAGAATCACTCTGTGACCTACCGACACTGATGGTTTTACAGGAGCCTTGAGACCTGTTGCTGTATTTCTTTCTGTCACTTTGTAAAAGTAACTAATCCCGTATATATCTCCAGATTTATCTCTGTAAATATGCATAAATCTAATAGGAAGGAAATGTATGAATTTGAAGTTAAGGGAAGTGGTCCATTGTCCCAGAATTTAAAAGATTCAGGAAGTTTACAAACAAGAAAGTCCCTCTAGTTCAAGAAACATTATACCTTGATAGTTTCAATTCTGGAGACCACCATGCTTTAAACCCAACATGCATTAATTAAGACCAATAATGTACACTTATCTTTACTAGGTCCTCCTTCCCCCAATCATAAGGATATATTATAAACTCCAGTAACTTTCCTACAGTCCAGAATTTGTACATGGGGGAACTTATTTAGTTTTAGTGCTGCGTTCACTGTGTGGTGCAGAAGGCTGCCCCAAAACAAAACTGAAGTAGTCTTCAAACTCTTGTATCATGCATTACTACAGGCAGACACCCTTAGTTACCACAGCGATTTCCATGGATCTTGCATTCTTGAAAGGAAATATCATGCTTTGGATTGTAGACATAACCAGAGAAGTCCCTCTCACACCAACTAAGAAAGCTGATAGGCAATCTGGTGACTTTCTTCTCTTCTATCCAGCTGAGAAACATAGACATAGGAAAAGCATAGTGCCCAGAATTGTTAGGTCATGGATATGTCCCTTTAAGCCCAGAACTCAAAGCCTGAAGACTCATGCTGAGTTCACTCTTAGAACTGACAGACCCCAAAACAGAACAGTAAACTCATAGGCAGGTCTGTACCAGAAAAACAAATCAAAGAAGAAGGAAAAAAAACAGACACATTCAGCCAAGACCAGAGGGCCTTGCCTCTAGCAAGAATAACTAGGGAATATAAACAATCTTTTCCCTACCCCTAAAGTCCCTGACTAAATTACAGTAAATGTCCAAAGGCCTCTGAGTCATATACCCTGTAGTTCCATCACATAAAACACTAACACCCACCCTCAAAGAAACTGTTTAAAGAGTTAGCCCTTACCTTTGTTCTCCATAAAGCCTTCCTCTCTGCTGGCTCACAAAGAGGAGTGTAAGCATGAGTAAGACCCTATTCTGACAGAATTCTGACTCAGCCTATCTAAGGAAACAAATTAGTCTCCTACCTACAGCCACCAATTGTAGCCTCTGCTCCAACCTCTATTTAATAGGAATCATAAACAGGTTGGGACTCAAGCAAGCCCTGATGTTGACCAAGTCCAACTATCTGCCTTCTTGTACATGGAATAGGTTTATCCCGGAAATACTTACCGCTTGGGGTTTATAGGTTCCAAAACCCAGGGCAGGAATAAAGTTGCCATCATTTAGTCTGACAAACTGCTGTTTGGAACTCATGGCCTATCACTCCTCTGCCTAAGCACGTTCTGAATCTTCCGGTGCTGGTGTCCTGAAGTGGAAGTTGGGAAACATCATATATTATCTTCCTGTCTAATGATTAACAAGTGGCACCCCCATTCTGGTGGTTAGCCAGTCCTACATCCTGGCTACTGTTTCACCATTTCTACTCCCTAGCAAATGATTAACTAGCACTATTATCTGAGAGATGGTTAAGCAATACTGCTGTATTCCTACTGTTTATGTCCTACTATTGACTGTCCAATGGACAGCCAACAGAAAGGAGGAGGCAGTTGTAGCATGATTTCTAATTGATCTTAACAACAAAAACCTGGAGTCGGAAATTAGGGGATGAAAGCTAAAATATCAGAGAAGTAGAGCACCCAGCCACTAGTTCTTACCTCCATGAAATCCTGAAACAAAATGGTCTCAAGTCCTATCTCTGCAAGTCGTAAGACTAAATAATGATTCTATGAAACTTCAGACTGAAACCTCAGCTCCTGTTTCACCCAGCCTTATCACTTCCATTGCCGAGATTAATAGTGTGAGCCACCACCACTTGCCTCTTTCCTTTTTTAGACTGGATCAATCTCATGTATTCAGGTTAGCCTTGAACTCACAGAGGTCCATCTGCCTCTGCCTCCCAAGTTCCAGGATAAAAGTATGTGCCCCTACTGGCTGACTCACTCACAAGGAATGCTAAATACCCACACCCTGTGCCAATATATTGTATGTTAGCCATTGGAAATTATATGCAAGATCAATCAATAGTTGCCATCATATGGATGATATTTTACTAGCAGATTCAAATGTAGATACCCTAGAGAAAATGTTTGAAGAATTAAAGAAAATTTTGCATTATTGGGGATTACAAATTGGTCCTGACAAAATACAAGAAGGAGATTCTATTAATTGTTAAGGATATAAAATGGATCTACAATAAATTCCACCCCAAAAGGGGCAGATTAGGAAAGATCAACTGCAGATTCTTAATGAGTTTCAAAGACTGGGAGACATTGCCTATCTACAAATCACTATTGGAATAACAAATCCAGAAATAAGTAATTTGTTCCAAACATTGAAAAGTGACAAGGACTTAAATAATCTCAGAGAATAATCAGCTGAAATGAGAGAGAATTGACTTTGTTGGGAAAGAAATTACAGGATATACATGTGGATCATTTGGATCAAGAGTTTGATTATTTGATCTTCTATGGTTTCTCCAACAGGGATTTTAGAAGAGGAAAGATAACATCTTAGAATGGACATTTGTACCATGTAAGCAGTGTAAAAATTATAAACTTACTTGTAAATGTTTTGAGTTGAGTAGACCCATCAGAAGTTGTTATAGTTTTTTTCTTGGGATGAAATTGACTCATTGTGGTCAAAAACAAACATTGGCAAAGAACTTGAAGAATTTTTTGGGAAAGATTAACATTAAATATCCCAAAGACAAGAGAGTTCAATTAAAAAATAATAATTGGATTCTCCCTCATATTGTATAGGGAAAACCAATATCTGTAGCCCCTACATTCTATCCTGATGAAGTCAGGAAAGGCAGGTTACAAATCAAGAATTTTAAGTAAGTTGGCTCAAAGTCCTTATCGTTCTGTCCAAAAGTCAAAATTATCTGCTATGGTCATGGTATTATTCGATTTTCCAGAATCTCTTTCAAAAGTTATTCAATCTCAATAAGCAGAAAGAGGTTTTTTTGTATATTGAAACTATTGAATTTATATTAGATGATACATAATTGACTTTATTGTTTATTCAGTTACAAGTAATAATCAGAAATAGGAATCATTTCAGCTGGAGCAACTCAGGACTACATAAGGATAGTGGTGCTGGGTAAAACAGAAATGTGCCCCATGAAAGGATTCTTAACAATTTTAAGTGGATGACACCAGTTAACAGAACATTTTAAGTTTTGCATTCTTTGAAACATAGGCTGCAATAAAAATACAATGATTTGGTCAAAGTTAGCACTGCAATTATGAAAAGGCATTTATTTATTTATTTGGAGCTAAATTTAAAATGTTTGAAATTTTTAAATTACCTACAAGATTTTTTAAAGAGCTTCAATGATCATGAAAAAGTTTTTAATTTGCCGGGTAAGCAAGTACAACATACTTACATAATAGCTCCATTTAATCAGAGTAATAAAAATGGGAATTAAAAATATTTAAACTCAAATAGAAACTTACATAATCACTAACTATTTTATAAATATTTAAAGATAAATAATAAACATCTATTATAATAGAATATAAATGTTTTAAAGTTGATGTTTTGCTTTAAGTTTTGGTAAAAGTATATCAAGTTCTAAGAATGCAACTTGCTTTAAAGGGAAAGAATAGAAAAAAATTATATAAATAACCTTTGAAGACAACAAACAACACATATAAATTTATTCCCATGGACTTTCTTCTTTATAAGCCTCCTGAAGCACAACTGGGTTAAACATCTATGTTAGTGAGATTTACATAACAACAGACATTTATTTATGCTATTATTTCTGTTCAAACCATCAATTTATCTTCTTTAGATTTTTGTCTTGAGATAAATAAGTGAAGACCAAATAAAATTTGATGTTTTAGGTCAAAATATCCTGATATAATTCTGCAAATAACGCATAAATCTCTTCCAATCTCCATTTGTGTCTATAATTGAAATGAAGCCTTTTGGTAGTTTCCTAGATACTTATATTTATACAAACTCATATTTACTTGCCATACTAATTACAGATGCCATGTACAAATGTCAGTTTCATCCATTCCCTAAAAAGGATAGCATAACTATGATATGAAATTCTAAGTCTGAGACTCCCTGTCTAAAACAGAAACTCAGAAGTCTCCTACATGTGACATGGGAATAGGGAGAGTCTGACAATGAGGAATATACTCTCTTCCTAAGAGAGAAAAATTAGAATGACGGTGACAGTCACACAGCAAGTGATAGGGTAACAGGAAACCTAAGAACCATGGGCAGACTGAAGTATGATACCCACAGGAAGTCAGAGGTTACGGTATTCACTACTATAGCCACCAGGCAACTTCATAGTGAGAGAAAAGACACAGAAGCCATACCTTAGGCTCACTGTCAGATAAAAGACACTGAAAATCTTGCCAAGGGGTAAGCTCAGAGCTCCTGAAAGCTTTGAATGCAGTTGTGAATTCTGGAAAGACCATGACTTTTCTGATGTGATGATTTTAGCATCCATCATGATAATGAAGCTCTTATTTAATATTGAGTCATCCTTGTGTGCCTAATAATAGTAAACAATCTCAACTCGGGGAACCTGGATCCTGGATGAGATGGGCAAAGGTGTTAATCACAAAGGAAAGGCAAAACAGTGTCAGCTGTGGAACCCTTATTCTCAAATGAGCAAAAAGAAATTTCGTAGCAGAATGTTTTCCCAGGAAGATAGTGGCCTTCCCCTCTCCCACCAGAGAGATTCCAACCACATGGTCACTTAGCTCGGCCCAGCCAGCCACCTGGTACAGGCTGATAAAGATGGCCTAACTCAAGAACAGTGGCCTTGCTCTAAGAACAAGGAAAAAGTTGACTTAACAAAATGGGAGAAAGAAAAAGTCCTTGCATCCTTGCCAAAGCAGCTTCAAAGATTCTCTTTGTAGTTATACCTTTAAAAGCTTACCCCACAGAGGAGATACAACTCCTCTCTCTACCTCGCTCTAACGGGGATGGAGATGAGTTTCAAACATGTTTGTATTATGTTGCTTATTACAGTCTGCGCCTCTCTGTGGTCTCTCTCTGGGGGTTATAATTTGGGCACAACAAGCAACTGAAAACATCAAGTGGAAGATTTGGCTCAGACACTGAGGCCATAGAAATCAACCTCATTCTCAGTAGCTAGCAGCTAACCACATCACATTATCTCTGTGTGTTATAAACCCAAACCCCATCACCAGGTGGCCAGCCTCTGCAGCCACCATGTCAGTTGAGGTATGCTACTAATGGGACTGAGAACTACGAAGCACCAGCAAAGTATTTGACTTCTTCACCTCATCCCTCCTGCAGCGTGTCTACGGCAGAGTGTACTTTGAAATTTGATAATAGTCTCTATATACAGATGTCAGTGCAACCCCATTGCTAATGGGAGAAACTCCTACCTAGAATATTAGTCATTCCTGAAGTGTACAAGCTAAGCAGTCCTGAGAATAAGAAAGAATCTGCCCGGCACCGTGTGCAATATTAGGAGTAGCCAGTAGAAGCCGCACCTGGTCCACTAAGAAAAGAAGTGGTCAAGCACTGGTGGGCATGTTGCGCTTAGCTGATTGAACGACAAATTCTAACTGGTAGAAAAGTTGTCAGCGAACGGGAGTTACAGCAGGTGACAACTAGTATTCAGATGTAAACCCATCAGAGAAGTGGCTATCTAATGGAGGTTAATCCTGTCCAGTAAAGGTCTGCAAGAACATTGACTCTGAAAGTCGTTGCTCACTTTGGCTGATACAGCTTGGTGTCTCCACAATACCTGCACTGTGGTGTGTACTCTCATGTAATGTGTATATGCAATCTCATGGTTGCAACTTAATCTTATGGGCATACATATCTATGAGTGGTCAGGTAGATGACTTTTAATTTATCTATCGAGTTTTGATATGCACAATACATACTGGAACATGCTTCATAACTGGACCTATTTGTCCCCCAAGGACTGTGGACACTGAAAAACATGCCTTGCTTCTTTGCTTATTGGGTGATTTTCCCCCAATCTGTTGGACCTCCAGTGAGAAAATTTAGTCATACAGTCAAAAACCTTGATTCCCACAGTCAAATCTCTCCTTCATTCCCTGAGATAAAGCTTAGAGGTCAATGTCTTACAATTATCTTTATTTGGCAGGACAATTAGTGAGGATAGGAGTCTTTCAAATAGATCACATTTTGGAAAGACAGAGATAAAGGGATATCCAAGCTCGTTTGAGATTGAGTGTCGTAAATTCTTCCAAAACCAACTTGGTAAAATGCTAACCTCAGCTGACCCCCAACTCTAACCCTAAAAAAAAACTGTTAATACTCTACACTTACCTCTAGTTTAATTAAAGCACACCTAGAAACATACTTTCATGCACCAACTCTCCTGTTCCTTCTTTGAATTTAAAACTTCCTAAACCAGCCTTTCATTCTCCTATGTGTTGCCTAGCGTTCCTTTTAGCCTCGCTTCAAAGAGCCATAAAGATACTGACAGTGTCACCCAGGACAGGCCTTATCTGTTTTTGGACTCTGAGAAACTCAAGCTCTGTTACTTGTGATTTCCAGAGAATTACCTTTGTTTGTGTATGTATATATAAACTGGAAACCTTGCAGCAAGAGAAAGGAGAATAAAGAGCATAATTTGAACAACACGTGTGTAAACTTGTTCCATAATTCTTATTGGGACTGCTTTAGTGACCCAAACATTGTTCCTGTGTCTCTAAGGGTAAAGGCCTAAACAGTTAATCTCCTAGGTTATGACCCTGTGTTAGTTAAAACCAAGGTGAATTGAAAATCCATAACAATCATGAATATATATTTTCAGACCTATTTTTAAATGTCAATTGGTCCAGGTCATCACATTTGAAACATTTCTTAAGCACAAAAAGAGACTAATGTCTGTGAATAAAACAGTTTATTTGATGCAAAGCCATACTATTATTCATAAAAATATTAATATATATAATCTGGAAACTCAAATTTGATTATAAGTATCTTATACTATTCAATTAAAAATATTTATTTGATAATTTCCTTGTAATACAAAAAATATAATAATTACAGATGAATTGCCAAGTCTACAGAATTATAAAATTGAAACTTTTAAAGTAATGTGTGAGATGTTATAGTTCTTTCCTTTCTAAAATGCCACCCGGGAGCATAAAGAGATGAATAGATGGTCCTCTTTAATGATATCTGATGTAGGAGGGATCGTCTGTATTTCTTTGCTTTCATTGGTTAAATAAAGACTCTGCCTGCCTGTAAGATAGGACACAGCCCTTAGGTGGGCGGAGTAGACAGAACAGATTTCGGGGAAGAAAGGAAGTGTGAGAGCCACCATAATAGACCTGATACCATCTAAAGTCAGATTCTGCATGCAATGTCTTTTAAATATAACAAAATTTTTAGAATGTGAAATTAGTACTTTCCTAAAAATGATTATTTTCAGTGTCTATCATAATTTAAAAATTTCTACTTTGCAGATAATCAGGGATGAGTAGGCATATGCCTGCTACTTCTCAGTGGTCTTATTTATGTGGCCTGTAAATTATATGCTGGTCACATTCATAAAAATGCATTTTTCTAATCAGTCCCACACAAGAAACCTTAGAATGTGAGTTTTTGCTTCAGGCATATGCAGCAGGGAAGGACAGAGCATCCCCAGAGATGCTTGGCACACTGTGGTCAGTGTCTTCTTCCCACATGGTCTCTTGGGCTCAAAGGCTGATGCAATATTTTTAATTATTTGTTATATTTGTTGCCAAAACCAGTTCCACACTAAAAGGCCTGATGTTTATCAACTCCCCAATGATGGATTCTAGCAGCCAACAGTTTTTGGCAAGAAGCTATAGATTTGGACTACTAAAATTGACCCCTGAAAGCAATACCCAATTACCCAAACATAACAAAAGGTTGTCTGAGCTCATTTGTTGTCAGCCTTGTGTTTTGTTTTGGTCTCCAGTGTCCTGCCTGGGTCAAGATGTATTCTTAATGCAGTTTAACTCTTTCCTTTCTCTCTTTGAAATCATTCGAACCCTGCTTTCACAATAACTGCTTCTTTTTTTCCATTTTTTATTAAATTTAAAAGAAAAATTTACATTTACTCCCCTTGTTCCAGACCTCCCCACTCCCTCCCTACCCACCACGCTCCCCCTGCTTTCTTAAGATGGGGCAGGATACCCTGCCCTGTGGAAAGCCCAAGACCCTCCCCTCTCCCTCTAAGTCTAAGAAAGTATGCATCCATATAGAGTAGGTTCCCAAAAAGCCAATACATGCAGAA
>JAQHUG010000807.1:130173-140591 GCA_028555095.1 Dicrostonyx torquatus | reverse complement strand
TATTCGGTTCCATTGGTCCTCCTGTCTGTTCTTATGCCAGTACCAGGCTGTTTTCAGTACTGAAGCTCTGTAGTAGAGTTTGAAGTCAGAGATTGTGATGCCTCCAGAAGTTCTTTTATTGCCCAGGATTATTTTGGCTATCTGGGTTTTTTGCTTTTCCCACCACCGCTTCTTAATGGCCCATAAAACTTTCTTTTCTTTGTTATAATAATTATTATTAGAAATCTTTCTATGTATCCCAGGCTGGCCTTGGGTTCCTGGATTCTCCTGGGCTTGAGGCATCCTCTAGACTGAGACTCCAGAGTAGCTGTGAGTACAGGCCACCATGTACCATGGAAATTGGCCTTGTTTTTGTTTGCTTCAGTACTGGAGATGGAACCTAAGGTCCAGCCTCTGCTAGTCAAGCCGTCTACCACCAAGCTTTATCTCCAGCCGTCTCCTCCTCCTTCTCTTCTTTCTTTTCTAAATTTTGAGGTGGAGTCTAAGTTGCCCAGACTGGCCTTGAACTCATTCTGTAGCTCAGGCTGGCCTTGAACTTGTGATCCTCCTGCTTCTCAGCCTCCCAGGTATTATAGATTATAGATCTGTACAACCAGGCCCAGCTTCTGCTGAACTTAATGTCTTGTCCTTGAGTATCTTGGAGGCAGTTTGTCCAGCAGCAATCGTACTTGGCTGTAGCCCTTTGGGACATGTCTCTTCATTCTCTCTATCTCTCTGACACTCTTCTCAAAATGACACTTTGAGCTGAACATTCTTTTCGTTTTCATTTAAAATTTCTTGTTTTTGAGACAAGGTCTCATTATGTAGTCCAGAAACTCTCTCTTAGATCAGACTGGTCTTGACTTTTGAGATCCTCCTGCCTCTTCCTCTTAAAGATTCAGGCCAGGCTTCAAGCTACACATTTCTCTCTCCCTCTTTTTTAATGATCTTATTATTTTTATGTGGGGGTGGGGTGAATGAGAATACATGTGCATGTGGAGGTAGCCACCCACCTTTCTTGAGACAACGTGGCTTAATATTCATGGTCAGGTGAGGCTGGAAGGTTAGTGAGTCCAGGGATCCACTCATCTCTTTCTCATGGGGACTGCCATACCAACTTTTAAAATGTGGTTCTGGGGATCTGAACTCAGTTCCGTGTCATGTTTGCAAGTGCTTTACTGACAACGGGGTTTCTCTGTGTATATCCGTGGTTGTCCTGGAACTTGCTCTGTAGACCAGGCTGGCCTCAAACTCAGAGATCCGCCTGCTTCTGCCTCCTGAGTGTTGGATTAAAGGCTGTGCCACCACCACCTGGCCACCCACACATTTTTAAGAGAAAGTACTTTATGTCAAGGACAGAGTGTACATCTCTAGTACCAAAAGGGGAGAAGAATTTTATGAAAAGTAAGCAAGCAAATAAATGTATTAATAGAAAATTAAGTTGGGTGTGGTGGTACACACCTGTAGTCCCAGCTGCTCAGGCAGACCATTTGAAGGGTAGGCCTGGAAATGCAGGCAGATCCTTGTTTCAAAACAGAAAAGAAAAACAGAAAGGAAGAAAATAAAAGTATATGTGTAGCCTCTTACCCCTTCTGGGGTCAGCACAGGACTGCTACTCTAGACTGTCCTGCTCTGCGTAGGACTGCAGACTGCAAATCCCAGCTTGTTTTGGTCACTGAATTTTTCCACGCCACGCCCCCTCCCTGGGAGTGAGTTGGGACTAGAGGGCGGGGCCTGAGGGTAGCTGGGCCCCAGGCACAGCCTGGGGAGTGCAAAGCCACGCGCTCTCTGGGGTACGCAAAGCGCAGGTGCGACTGGCTAGGGGGGAACAGCTTCATCCAGTAGCGGGCTTTTGTGGCAGCAATTTCCGCAACAGGTGTGCACAGGTGGGTGCATCCAGGGGAACTAGAGAGGGAGTGTGCTCCTAACTGTAAGGTCTGTGTCAGAGCTTGGGGAGGGGAATGAGCTAGAGGAGAAACACAAGAGACTTAGGCTTCCACTCTCGGTGTGCCAGCCCTAGTTGCGCAGCTAGAGGGAGAAACACAAGAGGCTAAGGCTTCCACTCTCGGTGTGCCAGCCCTAGTTGCGCAGGTGGGGGAAGGGCAGAGGCGCCTTCTCGTAAATAAGTCGTCCTCTACAAAAGGCACCTGGACTCCATCACATACAAGGGTGTGCCAGTTGCCCCTCCCACTTCAGTTCGACCACCTGTAAAATAAAGGTCTCCACTTAACAGGGCTGCCTGGGGAGGTTTGCAGTGGCTGGCAAACGCTGCCTTTGGAATCACCTGCGCGCGCGTGGTGGGGCGGGGGTTGTCTTTAAAGACTAGACGTGCTTGTCCCCCCCCCCCCAGTTATGATTCTGAGTTGGCCTGATTCTGCATACCGTGTGGTGGTTTTTTTATTTGGTTGGTTTTGGCTTTTTGAGACACAGTAACTCTGGCTGGCCTGGAACTCATTATGTAGACCAAGTTAGCCTATAATTCACAGAGCTCTGCCTGCCTTTGTCTCCCAAGAGCTAGGATTAAAGGCTGTACCACTACACCTTATTGGCACTGCATCTTTTAAAAGCTCTTGAAGAGAAGCTGAAATGACTGGGTGTGGATCCTGGCTCCATTGCTTCGTAATCAAGGAGGTCTATGTAGGTTGGACCTCTGCAAGCCCCAGTTTCTGTGTTTCTAAAATAGGAATGAAGGCACGGATGGTTGGGAAGCTGAAGTAAATGTACCAAGCACACAATGGGACAGCCCCTGTGGGGTTCCAATGTGAAGGAGGCTCTTCTGTCATGGAAATTCATTGCCCTGACTCTGACACTTTGTGCTGGTCCCATTTTCTAACACTTTCTGAGCTTTAAGAGTTCCTCACTCCATCCTTACCTGCCTCATTCATGGAGCAGGGACTTAGCAAGGTCTGGAACTGAGCCTAGTCTAGCTCTCACCCCACCCTGCCCTATTGGGTGGCTGCCTGCTGACCCCAGTGGGACAGTGTACCCATTCTCTGCAGGAGCAGAGCCTTGTGGGTTGGGGCGGAAGGTGCCTACCCTATGTTTACTAAGACAACCTTGCCTGGTTCAGGGGTGGCTCCCTAGGGAGGGTAGGACTGGGGGCTTCATTCTCAGGAGCTGCATTGAATTGTGAGGTCTGTGTGTCCCGGCTTTTCTGACAGGTCCCACCCGACTCCACCCTGGAAAGTCCTTTTGAAGAAATGGCCCTGGTGAGGGGCGGCTGGCTGTGGAGACAGAGTGAGTGTTGCTGGGTCAAGTCCTTGTCTGCCTTGTGCCTGATTCTGGGGTGGGGTGGGAAGGAGGGACACTACTCTATACAACATGGCAGACCTTTCTCCCTACACCAGAACCTTCTGGTCTTCTCTTTGTTGACGCTCTTCCCATTTCTGGCTGTTTAGAAAAACTGTACTCTTCTAGGCAGACTAGATTTCCCTGGTTTGAGGAGCCCACTCTGCCCCTGCAGCACTAAGCTAGGTCAGAGGCTCCCTTCACAGTGCCCACACTAACTGATAATGCAGCTGTTTTCACCTGTCATTATTCCCACCTCCCTTCCCCATCCCAGACTGGCCCTAGACTCTAAATTGCATGTTCCTTGGGGTACAAACTAGGCCTTTTGTGTCCATAGCACCCTAACCCAGGCGGGACACAGACCAAGGCCCAGGCAAAGACACATCTCGTTTTCAGGGCCATAGCTCTAAGAAGCCCTCTTTTGGGGGCGTTGTGAGGCATTGAGGGAAAACAAAGTTTCATGTAGCCCTAGGTTGGCCTCAAACTCACTATGTGGTCAAATATAACCTTGAACTCCTGTCTCCACTACCTGAGTGCTGGGATTACAAGCATGTACCACCATGCCTAATTCTATTTATTTTTTCTGAGATGGTTCTTACTCAGTAGTCCAGACTAGCCTTGAATTCCCTTCAGTTATCAAGTGCTGGAAGTATGGGTGTGAGCCTCCACACCTGGCTAAGAAGTCCTCTAATGTTTTGTACATCCTATTACCATTTCCATTGTAAAATGTCTAGAGTCACAGTGGACACACAGTGACTGGTGAGCTCCCCCAGTCACCCGCTCCCCCATTATCTAACCAATGCTGTAAATGAAGAAGAGCTGTCTTGGAGATCTTAGGGCTAGGAGCCCCCATGGCCCTTTTTCTTGTCTATTTGGTTTGGCAGACACCAGTCCTGTTGGGTTTTAGGACCTGTGGGGAGATGCAGATCCCCCATGTGGTGTAAGAGGCAGAGACAAATGACTGTAACTCAAACCAGAGATAAGAAATAGAGGGACTGGAGAGATGGCTCAGAGGTTAAGAGCATTGCCTGCTCTTCTAAAGGTCCTGAGTTCAATTCCCGGCAACCACATGGTGGCTCACAACCATCTATAATGAGATCTGGTGCCCTCTTCTGGCCTTCAGGCATACATGCAGACAGAATATTGTATACATAATAAATATTTTTTTAAAAAGAAATAAAATAGAGGCTTCCAGTAGGGAGAGGACTTTGCCTTTGAAGAGACTTGGGCTTTTCTTGGAAGCTCTCACAAGTTGGTATGAGTGGCCCGTCACAGTTGAGCATCTACTGTGTGTCAGGGCAGTGGCTGGCATGGATGAGAAATACAGAAGAGGCCTTGTCCTCATTTTAGAGGGTAGACAGACAAGAAAGAAGTGATGGTGATGGGGGCAGAGCTGAGGGGATTTGAGAAGCCTATCTGGGAATCTTGCGCCTAGCAAGGTCAGAGTTCGGCTTCCCCAGTGGGCCTGGAATATCCTGCAGGTTCTATCCTCCGCCGTTGGAAGCGGAATTGGTTTGCTCTGTGGTTGGATGGCACGCTGGGTTACTACCATGATGAGATGGCACAGGATGAGGAGGACCGTGTGGTTATCCACTTCAATGTCCGAGACATAAAGGTCGGCCAAGAGTGTCACGGTGAGCATGGTGGAACTCTGTCCACGGGCATGGTTTTCCTGAATCTGAGGGCTACAACTGGGAGGCTTTTGGTTGCTTCCAGAGAGCTCCCACAAACACCACTTCTGGGCCTTTGCCAACTGCAGGTCAGTTAGCTATTAGTTAAGAAACTGGTCCTTGGTTGAGCTCCTACCTGTGCTGTACTCCAGAGGTTAGTCCAGATAAAATACCTGCAGGTACTAGAGAGTGGATGAAGATGAATTAAGGAAGCTCAGAGAAGTGATGTAACTGACCTAGAGTTACACAGTGAATCTAATGCTTTAACCAAGACTGAAGCCATAGTATACAGTAACTGAGAGACGCTCTAGGAAGCCAGCAATACAAAAAGGTTGGAAGGGTTTGGAGGGTATAGCAGACTTGCAAAAGAGTATGTGGGACCAGAAGTTAGCAATGACCAGCAAATAGGACCCCAAGAAGTAAGCACCTATAATTGGGTGTGGTTTCCTGGAGTAGGGACAGCTAGGGCCTCTTTCTGGAATTTTCATGTATATGTATCTTCTTTCAGATGTGCAGCCCCCAGAGGGCAGGAGCCGAGATGGCCTGCTGACAGTGAACCTACGGGAGGGTTCACGCCTGCACCTGTGTGCAGAGACCCGGGATGATGCCATGTGAGTGGATTCACAGGATGTGTGGAGTGGGATCTTTGGGTGCAACCTGAAAGGGTTGATCGACCAGTTAGCAAGGTTTTATCATATGGGCTGAGCAGAGGACAGCGATAGAACTCCTGGTAATTGGCACATACACAGAGAACTCAGAAACAGAGGCATGCCTGCCTCGAGTGCTGGGCCCCTGACATTTGGCATCAGTTATTTGGCATCCTGTGAAGTGATCCCTTACCCGGGCTGACTGAAAGGAGCAGGCATACCCAGTGGCATCTCAAAAGAGCCTCTTTGAAGAGATACCATGGTACACCGATCTGAGGGCTAGGACTAGTCCTGCTGTCAGAAAGCAACTGGCAGTGTGCAAGCAAGGCAGCCCATCCTGGGAGGCTGAGGGCGATCTCCTCAGTGCCATCTATCCCCTTACATTCTTTCTCTTCCCACTCTCAGCCTGAGCAGCAGGGCCTCTGCCTAGAGAAGAAGGAAAGAGATGGGTGTGTTTGTGGGGGCAATCAAGATGTGAGCAGATAGCATAGAGCTGCCTTGTCCACCCCAGCCAGATGCCATGACAATCAACAAAGGCTCAATTGTCCTGTATTCACTGGGCATTCTGGAGGCTTGGGTCATGGTTTGGGAAACTGTGCAAGTTGGAATGTAGAGATGGGCTGCAGGCAGAGCATTACTCAGACATGCAAGATTCAGAAGGCCCCTAAGATGATCCCCCCAACTCAATTGGGTTAAATGAGGGGAAAGAGGCTGAACTAAGAGTTATTAGCTCTCCAGGTAGTTGTGGCATACACCTGTAATCCTAGCACTTGGGAAGCAGAGGCAGGCAGATCTATGCATTTGAGGTCAGCATAGTCTACAGAGAGAGTTCCAGGATAGTCAAAGCTACACAGAGAAACCCTGTCTCGTAAAAACAAAACAAACTCAACCAATAATAGTTATTAGCTTACCTCAGGGCTTATCCACATGACTAGGGCAGTAGAGCAATTGCTTTTGTCTACCTGAGAGTTGGGAGAAGTGGGGGCTAGGGGCTGGGTTGGGGATGAGCATCTACAAGGTGGGAGCCCGATGTCTACCCTGCAAATCTTTCCTCATGATTCGGTGGGTTTTGCTTTGCAGAGCATGGAAAACAGCACTGTTGGAGGCGAATTCTACCCCGGTGAGCCCCCACTCTCTTCTCCTCTCTGTCCCACATGCCATGGAATCATGGGTCACTCAGACTCGGTCTCTGCCTATTAGTTCAGTCTAGAACGGAGAGGTTCATGCAGACTCAACCCCCTGGAGTTCCCTGTGGAGAAGGGAGGAGTCAGCAGGTACTCCCAGGAGGGAGGGAGAGAAGCCTCCAGGAGGACTCACTGGAGGGTTGCATAGAAGCTAGAAAAGAGGGATGCATGTGTTATCATGATGCCTCTCAGAACAGTCCTGTGAGGAGAGAGGGGTTAGTGTTCCCTCTCTGTAGATGGTTAAGGTTGAGGCTCATTCATCCACACAACAGATATGCATCTTACTTTGTGTTGGGCACCATGCCAGGGGTCAGGGACTGGAAGTAAACCAAGGGATGTAGGCTCTACCCTCCTGCACTCAGTCTAGAAGGAGCCAGATATAAAACAACTAATTAATTAATGATTCCATTTTGGTATTAGCCACCACTCTGGCAGAGGCATTCAGTATGTGTCCCTTTTGGTGGTCTGATCCAGATGTGAGTTCATTTGAAGATGAGACTTGAAGGATAAACATAAATCGAGTGAAAGGTGGGGCTATGGTGAAGGAAACAGCTTTCCAAGTAAGAGGGACTCGTATGTGCAAAGGCCTGAAAGAGTTAATTGTCAGATTGGCTGAAGCCCAGGGAATGGTGTGATGGAGTGGTGGAGAAGGACAGCTGGGGGACTCAGGTCTGTGCCTTGTGTTAAGAATATTGGTTATTTTTTTTACTTTGAATCTCAGGCTGGCCTTGAACTCATGCAGCCTAGGATGGCCTCAAATCTGTAGTGATTCTCCTGCCTCAGCTTTCCAAATGCTAGAATTACAGGCATAAACTGCCATGCCTTGCCCTAAGAATACTAGTGTCTGCAAAGAGCACCAGGAAACCATTGACAGTCTTTAAGCAAAAGGAAAGAATGGACTGACCAGATCACATCCATCTTTTAAAGTCTTTGTGCTAATTTACTTATAGGTGTGGTGTGCCCATGTATTTGTGGGTGTGTGCACAGGTGTGTAGAGGCCAGAGGGCAACCTTCCTCAACGCCATCACTTTATTTTTTTGGTTTTTCATTTTTGGAGACAGGGTTTCTCTGTGTAACAGCCCTAGCTATCCTGGGACTCCCTCTGTAGACCAGGCTGGCCTTGAACTACAGAGATTCGCCTGCCTCTGGCTCCCTCAGCCATCACCTTATTTTGTGATAGGGCTTGTTGGGCCCTGGGGTTCACCAGTTTACTTAGGTTGGCTAGTCAACAAGCCCCAGGGATCCTCCGGGGTTTGCTATCACATGCCACCATGCCTGCTTTTTACATGGATTCTAGGGGTGAAAGTCAGGTTCTTATGCTTAAGCACTTCTGAGAGCCTTCTCTGCAGTACCAGACTTCTATTTTCAAAAAGCCATCCTGGAGCTGATGGAACAGTGTGTGCTTGTGATCCCAGCACTTGGGAGGCAGAGACAAGACAACTCCAAACTTGGGGTCAGCCTGGACCAGAGAGCCAGACTCTGTCTCAAAAACAAGCACAAAAAGGCAGGCTGATAGGGAAGGAGTAGACAGTAGGAGGTGAGTGAATACCCAGGGACCAGTTAGCTGGAGCTAGTCTCCCTGCAACAGGCTGCAGATCTGGGTTAAGTCTTGGGG
Organism: Dicrostonyx torquatus; assembly: GCA_028555095.1. NCBI lineage: Eukaryota > Metazoa > Chordata > Mammalia > Rodentia > Cricetidae > Dicrostonyx > Dicrostonyx torquatus. The sequence goes on along the minus strand of JAQHUG010000807.1, from coordinate 132,208 downwards.
ACTGACAGGCTGAGGAGCACAGGTATTTAGGAGATGCAGGTGAAAGTGCTTAGTGATTGGTGGAGGTGAGAGTTTGAAGCATTGCCTGAGGCTCACTGTGGGCTCTCACCTGTCAGACTCCAGATTCTATGTTTGCTGCTTTTGCCTGTGGCACAGCTGAGACTTCTCTCACCTGGAGAGTGTCCACTGGGAAGTAGCAGAGATGACAGATAGTTAGGAACCCTCTTGAGTATATCCACCTGCTGAAGCGCAGACACTATGCTAATTACCTGGCAGGGCTATGCCATTTCATCCTCCAACAAGGACTGAAGTTGTTAGCAGTTGGCATTAACCCGCTTTACAGACAGGGACGCCAAGGTTTAGAAAGGGGAAACGGCTCTTTCAGAGTCTCACAATCTTAAGTCACTGGAGACTTGGTTAGTGAACTTAGTGAGGAAGCTGGTATTGGTAGGAGATGTGTGAACAGAGGCACAGAAGACGGATGTGCATGTGCATGTTTGCAAACGTGTGCATCTAGGAGCTGGAATCTGGCCTGGTTGGAGGGAGTGGCACTGGAGAGATGGTCAGGTTGTGAAAGTTTTCAAAGTCTAGTTGGAGGAATAGCCTTTTTCTGAGGCTGTGGTCAGACATAGCGGGCTGCCTTGGGTTTTCAGGTGGGAGGTGGTTGTGAGAAGCTAGAAGGAAGACCAAGAATCATCAGAGGGAAGGAGCCAGGTTGCCTAACCATCCTCTGAGCTCCAAAGCTCCCCTACCCCTCAGCAGGGCTAGTCAGTGATACTGAAGACAGCAGGAGGAAGGAGATGAGGGCTGACCATTCTGCACTTTGTGATTCCATGACGCTATCTTGCTCCTCTGCCTGTCCACCTGCCTGCTGTACTGACCCCTCACCTCACCTCTGCCTGGTTCTCCATATCCTCTATTTGCTTCCCAGATACACATCCCTCTGGGCTCTGGCTTTATTAGGGTTGGTGCTTGTGTTTGTTTTTGTATTTGTGTCTGTCTGTATGTTCACATCTGTGTCTGTGGGCTTCTCTGTCCCTGAGCCTATGCAGGAGTGGCCTGTGTTTTGTGCCTCCATGTGCCCCCCCGTTCTGGGAAGAGGCTCATGAGGACACAGTCACAGATGAAGCTGGAATTGTGGGGTAAAGAGACTGGGATCCCATGTGCTTGAAACCAGGCGGCAGGGCAGGGGGGAGCTAGAAGGCCATTGTTCCTTTTTCCTGAATAATTGACACCCCTTACTCCATCTCTGACCTACTCCCAGCATATGAACAGCTGGCTCACGACTCCTGTAGGGGCCTGGTAACATCTCATAGTCTCTGAAGGTGTAAAGGGCATCTGACATCTCCCTCTCCCTTCTTGGGTTTCTGTGGCTGGAGCAGGCCCCAGCTGGAGCCACCGTCCCACCCAGGAGCCGTCGGGTTTGCCTTAAGGTCAGGTGTACGACCCTCTCTTGGAACCCCTGTAAAGTTGAGAGGCGGATCTGGGTAAGTGCAAGCTCAGCTATTCTGCCTCCTTTCTGGCCATCAGGATGAGCCTCAAAAGTCACCTGTCCCATCCTTTTCCTGTTCATGGACATCAATGGCTCCCCTTTCCTCACTGGACCACAGCTGGCTTTCAAGGCCCATGGTATCCTCCCAGCTCCTCCCCACTGTTTGCTCTGCCCTCTGCTGCAGCTGCTCTAATTCTCACCCACATTGTCCTTTGTTGCCCAAACCCTTAGCTTCTTCTGTTCACATGACCAGCTGATTCTCATTCTTAAAGAACTGCCGCAAAGGCGGCCACCTACTCAGTGAGGACTTCCCAGAGCTTCAGGCACTCAGGGCATAGTCCACTGTCACTGGTTCTTAGCACTGGCTTCATTTTACCTGGCATCAGAGTCACTTTATTCCTGTCTGCTTCGACCCTCCGAAACGGGAACTTCCTCCAAGGAAAGGACTCAGTGGTTCTGCCCAGTGAAACCCAGCACAGGGCTGGGTGTACAGCATGTGCTTCATCAGTGGTCAGTGATGGGGACAGTCTTTTTTTTTTTTAA
>JAQHUG010000806.1:149119-161893 GCA_028555095.1 Dicrostonyx torquatus | reverse complement strand
AGGAAGTAGAGGTGGGGCAATGAGAATGGGAGTATAAATTCTTTCACAGTCCTGCCCAGACCACTGAAGAAGCAGGATGTGACCTGCCTCACTGAAAAAGGTACTGAGCCATGTGGCTAACATAGATAAGAATAATGGGTTAATATAAGTTATAAGAGCTAATAAGAAGCCTGAGATAATGGGCCAATCAGTTTATAATTAATAAAGATCTCTGTGTAATTTCTTTGGGGGTTACCGGCTATGGGATCTGGGCAGGACAGAATCCCCAACTAGCAAGCAGGCCCTCATGTTACACTCAGTGATAATTTCAGGGCAACCACTGTGTACTGGTCACATCCTGAGAGCTGCACACACATGATCTTATTTTCTCCCACTGCGGTTTCATGGTGGTGAAACTCAGGAAGTGCTAACAAACTTGCCAAGGTCACAGAACCAGGAGATGGCAGAAATGGTCCTGGAACCTTGAGCAACATCTTCAGTCAACCTGAGGTGATTTCCACCAGGAATAACATGTAGACTCTCTCCTCCTGGACTGCTGAGAAGGAATGTCCACAACCCCACCCCTGGGACTGCCTAGAGTGTGTGTGCCTGCCCAGGAAAAGCCTCATCCTCATGGTCTGGTGGACAGTGCTGGGTGCACCATGCAGATAACCTTGACAATGCTGCTTTCACCACAAACGCATTCCAGGCTCCATCTTCAGTTATCAACAGCTTCAGGTCATCTCTGCACAGTTTGTTTGTGATGATGGTAGTTATATTGTCCACGATGCTCATCAACACTATATACCAAAAAAAAAAAGAGTGAGGTTAGAGGACAATATGGATGAGGTTAAATGGCAAGAAGCAGGAGGTGGTGATATGCCATGTTCCTGAGCATTTGTCTTTGGGTCTTAATGGGGTCTACAGGGATGCAGGTTCAATTATGTCCCCTAAATTCATATGTAAAAGCTTTTAGGCTCAGCAACTGTGCTTGGATACAGAACCTTTAAGGAAGTAAAGTAATGAAGATCAAATGATGCTCTAAATATAGAGCGTTACTCAGTGAGATACCAGAGGTCTGTTCTCTGTCATCTATCCGTCATTTCATTATCTATCATATGTACACATGGTTGTCTCTGTGGCCACCTACCTCTCTGTCTATGTCTTACTCTGACCTTCTTTATGCATACAGAAGAGACTTTTTGTAGTGACCCTTCTCCCTCTGCATGCCAAGAAGAGGATTCTTATTGGGAATAAATTTCCATATGTTCATTATAGATATGGGCTTCCATTGCTGATGGAATTGACAGGACTTTTGTTGAAGTCCTTTTTAGCATCTACCATCAGTTTCTAACATGTCAAAAACCGTGGCACCAGCACCTCCCAATGTGATTTTCAAGCCACTAGTGTGTTCTCCATTAGCTCATTGTATCAATAATAGAATTTAAAAAAATATGGAATTAACATCAATGTCTATTGAACATGGGAGGGACTCAGGTTGTTTCCTGACTCAGGACTCTTTGACACCATGGAGAAAGCATTTGTGACTACTTGACTCTTGCATCTTTCATGACTCCACATCCAGTACCCACAAACAGCATTGCCAGGTTTGGCTGTCAGCTTGGTATGGACCTTTGCTCCAATCAACCACACTAGCAGCATCTTTGAACATTGAAGCAATGTCTTTCCAGGAGCAAGAAAGCTCTGGGCTTTCTCCATTCTCAAGCTGGAGCCTAGCTGGCATCCTCCCACTGTTCTACCTCAGGACAGGAGCCTCCAGTTAGTCCCCCAATCTCATTGACAGTCATCGTTATTCAGTGACATTGAGCTTCCTAGTGCTCCTTTTGTCTCCAGTGCAAAATGTCAAACATTTGTGTTGTAATAGGGGGAGCGGGTTGTTGTTCCCAGCACCTGAGAGGAGCGCGGCTATTTGTTCCCAGCGCCTGGCTCTTGGCCGCGCACAAGCTCCAAAATGTTGTAAAAGGGTGTGGGCTGCTGTGTTCCCAGCATCTGAGAGGAAGGCAGGCTCTTTTGTTTCATCCCACCAGGCTCCCTGGTCGCATGGCCGCACGGCCTGCTTTTGGCCCTGGTTAACTTATACCCGGAATAATTACACACAAACTGTATTCATTCAAATACTGCCTGGCCCATTAGTTTTAACCTCTTATACATATTAGTCTAACCCATATGTAGAAATCTGTGTGTCACCACAAGGTGGTAGCTTACTGTAAGGTTCTAACCTACATCCATCTCTGGCCGGAGAATATGGCGTCTCTCACACTTTCTTTCTTCCCCAGCCTTCTGTTCTGTCTACTCTGCCCACCTAAGGGCTGTGTCCTATCTTACAGGCCAGGCAGTCCTTTATTCAACCAATGAGAGTAACCCAAAATACAGAAGAACCCTCCTACACCACGTTTGTCATTTCTTACTGACACACCTGCTCTTTCACTGTAGACCTGTGTAAAGAGTCACCATTAATAACCATTCCACAGACTCAATATTATGCTGTCTTGACCTTTCCCCCAACAAGAAAATTAGTCATTGTTTTTAATTTAGCCTTTTGTAAATTCTCAGAATATGGATAGAATATACTTAGGTTCTTTGCCAAAATGTCATAGGAATGACTTCTGTCCCAGTTGTCAATAAAGTCCTTGCATTTCTCTGAAATAGCATGATTCAGAATCCCCACTTCTGCATTGCTCTCAGCAGGACTGTCTTCCATGATCTTGCCACACTGACCCATTGGGCTCTGCTTACAGTATTCAACTGCATGTCAAGTCCAATGCTCCAAAGTCTCCCATATTCCTAACATACAATATCAATCAATACAGCAAATATTTACTATATTTATCACACATTTATATGTTTATATGTGTGTCTGTGTGTGTGCACAGATAAAAGGAAAGAGAAAGAAAGATAGATATAGATAGGTAGATAGATGATAGATTAATAGACTGATCAATAGATAGATAGATAGATAGATAGGTGGTGGTGGAGAGTTTTTCACAGAAAGAGCTCATTCTCTGGTGCCAACTTCTATACTAGTTACTTTTCTGTTACTGAGATAAAGCACTGTGACAGAAATGCACTAATGAAGATCCATTTGGTCTCCAGCTCCACAGGGTTAGATGTCCAGAGTGGCAGTGAAAGGACAGAAACAGGTGCTGGAAACTGAGAGATCTTCTATACCTAAGATGCATAAAATGTACTGGAAGGGGCAAGGTTAAAAACTCTATTTTATTTTATTTCATTTTTGAGACAGTGTCACACTATGTAACACTGGTCGACCTGGAACTCACTGTGTAGAGCAGTCTGACATCAAACTCACAGAGACCCACCTACCTCAGACTCCCTAGTGTTGAGATTAAGATTTGAATTCTGCAGTCAGCTAAGCTATAAACTCTAAAGGCCCACACACAGGGATGGACTTCCTCCAGTAAGGCTCCATGGCCTATGAGTTCCATAACCTCCCCAAATGGCAGCACCAACTGGAGACCAAGTATTAAAATCCACGAGCCATTAGGGTATCTTTTAGTAAGAACAGGCAGCACACTTATACTCACAATTGCCACACATAGGTGGACCACTAAGACCAAAGGGACCTGATTTGGATAAGTAATAGTTGCAGTATTTCCTCCTGTTTTGGAGCCTTTGTGATCTGGAGGCAGTCAGAAAAGAGGAACTTAGCTACCTGACATAGCCGTGAGGGTGTCTGGGTCCTCAGCACCAGCTCTGGGATTTCAGATAGGTTTTCCTCACAGCTCTTCACGTGTCCAGGCTGGAGGGAGGAGAACAAAACACCAATAAGAAGTGTAAGATGCAATGGGGACAGCTGAGTGAAGTCAGGAGGGAGGGGCCAGAGGCTCAATGGTTCTACCAGAGTGGGAATAAAGGACCAATGCCAGAGTACTTCTCAACTAGTGGGTCTTACACTGCTGCTTACAGATGCCAGTCATCTGGTCTACCTTCTCTGTAACATGAGGGGCAGCTTGTTAGGGTTTATGTTCCATCTGGTCCCCCAGCCATTTAGTCCCAGAGAAAATCACACAGAGAGTCTACATTAGGTTATAAACTGATAGGCCCTTTAGGTCAGGCTTCTTATTAGCTCTTGTAACTTATATTAACCCATTATCCTTACTTATATTAGCCACATGGCTCGGTTCCTTTTTCAGCGGGGAAGATCACATGCTGCTTCTTCCATGGACTGGGCAGGACTGGGGAGGAATGGGCTTCCTCCTTCCCAGCATTCTCCTGTTCTCCTCACCCTGCCTCTATTTCCTGTCTGGTTGACCCGCCTCTACTTCCTGCCTGGCCAATCAGTGTTTATTTAAAATATGATTGACAGAATACAGACAATTATCTCGCACCACTTCTCTTCTCATCTTGGCCTTGCCTCTTATCTTGTCTCTTATCTTGCCTCTTATCTTCCCTCTTATCTTGTCAGTGTCTGAGGGGAATGCCACCAATTAGGGGCATAGCAATGAAGAAAAGCAATATGCAATCTACACATAGGAGAAATGGGAAGAGATGTTCTGTCAACTACTTAGTGGGAACACATGTGAATTAATGTTAATAGAAAAGATTTACTGTATGTCTCTGTCACACAGGGCTCCTTATACACACCTCATTAGGGGACCACCATCCTCCATGAGATGAGGACTCCTGTGAGCCCCATTTTAAAGTGGAGAGATCACAAGAGTTTGTTGACATCCCTCAATATTTCACAATAATACTTGGGACTTGACCCCAAGTTGTTCCAATGGCACCCTATCATTTAGGTATGATTCTCCACTCTCTAAGGCACACAGCATTTCCTCCCCTCCCCATGTGACTGTGAGTAGCTTCTCTCCCACATCAGGGCCTGTGTTCTTGAATGGTTAAATTTACGGATGCCACAGTGATCTCCCAAAGTTCATACCCTCCTTGTTCTACAGGATCCTGTATCCCACCAGGCCTGGAGTCCTATTAGTCCCTGTCCCTGATATGGCCCATGCAGTCCTCTGCTTTCCTCTCTAAATGTTCAACCTTAGGCAGCTCCTAATCATTGTGTGAAATGAACACTCTCTTGAAAAAAAATTTCTGCACTGCAGATTGCTTGCTGTAAGATATTTCTAGAAGAAAAATGACTGGATCACAGAGCTTCAACATTTAACTTTTTCATAGCCTGAGGTTCAATGTTGCATCAACAATGTGTGAGAAGCCACATTCCCATGGGCAGTGCACAGGCTGGAAATTCTCTCTAGACTACTAGTGGACAGTAGCCTGAAATAGCAGATCTGATTGTACATGGGTTAGCCATAGTTCCGGGAAGGCTGAGGCAGGGTGGCTTCTGGCAGTTTGAGAACAGCTGAGGCTTCACACGGAGACCCTAGTTTTAATTAAGAACAAACACCAATGTTGTCTGGGGCTAGGGCTACTTTTTGGTGGTGGAAAGCCCCTCAGTGTGTATGAGACCCTGGGCACAATCCCTAGTGCCACAAATGGATACCATAAATAGCTCCTATCTGCAGGTTTGTCCAGACCCTCCCAGCCCTGGGTATACTATAACTAAGGGCACTTCTCAACATTATACTTGCCACCTGCCCCACCCCAATTCCTCCTCCAGGACCAGTGGATTTGGCATGACCTTTGTAGCAGTCCTGTGTTGGTAAGCAGGTGCTGTGATTTTGCAGGTGGGGAGACTGGAGTGAGAGACGAGCCCTCAGCTCTGCTGCCCTGGGAACAAATAGCCAGAAAGTAAGTAACCATGGAGACCCACGGGACAGAGGTGAGACACATGGCTTACTTATTTAGCTATGTCTGACCCCATATCCCTAACATACAATATCAATCAATACAGCAAATATTTACTATATTTATCACACATTTATATGTTTGTATGTGTGTCTGTGTGTGTGTGCACAGATAAAAGGAAAGAGAAAGAAAGATAGATATAGATAGGTAGATAGATAGATGATAGATTAATAGATTGATCAATCGATAGATGGATAGATAGATAGGTGGTGGTGGAGAGTTTTTCACAGAAAGAGCTCATTCTCTGGTGCTGTAGATGTGAGAATGTGCCCGTGTCACATGTCTGCCCTATTTTCCTTTCTTTTTGGTCATAGGGTCTCACTATGTAGCCTCCAGTACCCTGCAACTTAATGTATGGATGAGGCTGGCCTTGAACTCACAGCCCTTACCTCGCAAATGCTAGGTTAAAGGCATGCACCCCTATGTCCAGCTGTCTGTCTTCTTTACCCGAATACACAGGACAGAGCCTGCCATTCCCCCACCCCCCATAGGCTGAGCAGAGAACAGGTGAGGCCCGGAGGACACAAGGCTGCCATCCACTGCTCAGCATCCTTTCCAGGATCCTGGTCAAGCACTCTCCACTGAGTGTGTCTCCTCCAGCCTTGGTTTACACACAGAGACTGCCTCAGAGACAGGTTGGGTGAGAGATCTCCCACTCCCCTCCAACAACCAGAAAGGGCACCTTGTATCTCAGAAGGCAGCCTTTGTCCCCATGAGCTTCAGTAGCAGCACCCCAGAGACAGCTTAATTACCAGTCCCCATAAGATGGACAGACTTAGGTCCCTGCCCTTCTCTATCTTTTTGTTTCCTCCATTTTATAATGTGGACAACCACACCAGACTCCTTCCGTTTGGGGTTCCCTGTCATGTCCCAAGCATTCTGTTATCCTTGAAGTTCAGTGATCCCATTTGATACCTTCTCCAACCTCTTGGGCTTAGGAAGAACAGTCAGACCCGACTTGGCTGTAGGTCCAGATTTACTGTCCTTGAGTGCATCTATAAAATGGTCTATAACTTCCTCTAGGGCTGCAGTGAAGATGAGCAGTGTGGGAACTGCACACCTTCCCATACTTACTGAGGAGTCTTGGTCTCTGAAGTTGAGCAGAACCCAGGTTCTCAGGAGTGTGGGTGCCTCTGCCTTCAAAAAGCTCAGAGCTCAAGGGAAAGTGAAAACGTTTTCTTCTGTGCAGCTTGGATCCAAGTGAAACTTCAGACACAGCTTGTCGAGCCCCACCCTCACTGCACTTCCGTGTCCACCTTCTCACAGGACCAACCTCAGGCTGACTTTCTAGATACTTCTCTGTCCACCCATGCTGTTTGTAGGTTTTCCATGGTCTTTAAGAATATAGAGTCTGACTCTTTCTCTCCTCTTTCACCTCTCCTCTTTTCTCCCTCCCTCCCTCTCTCTCCATTCCCCTTACTCACCCAATACCCTCTTCTTAAATAAAACTTTATACCCAAGCTCAAAAACAAAACAAAACAGACAAACAAACAAAAGAAAAGAGTCTGCCACCAGAGTAGGTCGTAAGGCCCTTTCATTGCCTAAGACCATTTGCACTTCAGATATTTACACTATGATTCATAATAGTTACAACATTCCAGAAATGAAGTTGCAATGAAAGTAATTTTAGGGTTGGGGGTTACTGCAGCAGGAGGAACTGATTAAAGGGTTTCAGTCTTGGAAAAGTTGAGAATCACTGCACTAGAGGCTCAGGGACCTACCACAGATCACTCTCCACAGCTCCTGGGTTCTGACCAGCCTGTTCTCTCCCTGAGCCCCTCCTCACCCCTCATGCAGTCCTGGGCTCTAGAGTGGATGGCGCTGACACTGGTGAGCATGGTGCTTGGCATCCAACTTTGCTTAGAACCACTCTGCATTGCTTCCTCCAGAAGTTCCCAGCATCCTCTACTGCAGAGCCCACCACCTCATGTCTTGCTCTCATGGCATCCTTCATGGACAGACCAAAATCCTATGCTCTATCACAGATCTGCAGCTGAAAGGCTGTGAGACATCTGACTTGTCCCAGGAGAAGGGACTGAGAGGAGCTGGATACCAGGTTCCAACAAACCCTCTCTTTTGGGGCTATTTCATTGCAGACAAATGTCACTGGGGCTGGATGGCCATATCCTCACTGCTTGAGGGAGGGAGAGCAGGTGACTACTAAGAATCCATACACTCTAGTTTGCAACACATTTGTTCACCATTTGGAGTTTTACAATCATTCTGTAAGATACAAATCTTTCTCCATTTTACAAATCACTGTGTAATCACCACATGTACTATGGGGCTGTGCTGTGATTTTGCAGGTGGGGAGACTGGAGTGAGAGACGAGCCCTCAGCTTTCATTCCATAACACAAAGAAGACTGAGCCATGAGTCAAGCCAAGATGGAACCTTAGACATGATGCACTATTGTAGAGAGTTATTTTTTTTCATTAAAAATACTTTTCTTGGCCCCCAATTCTGGTGGATTCTCACTGCTCAGTTTCAAGACAAACCAGTCAGAAGAACAGGTGAGTGACGCACCTGCCAGCTAAACTGTCCCACTCATGAGATTTGGTTCCCAAAGACCAATCCCACTGCCCCCACCCAGTCCTGCCCTACCACTGTCCCCTCCAGCAGCTGTGCTCCTCCTCCTGCTGGAACTCAGGTGACTCCCACTGCCCAGCATCAGGCCATGCTAGTAAAAAAAAAAAAAAACAAAAAACAGGTGCAGGCCACACCAGTTAGTAGAACTTGGGCAGGCCACATCAGCTAGAAAAACAGGTGAACTCAGGCAGACTCCCTGCTGGACCAGACACCGCAGCTGTCTCTGGTGTCTGTGTGTGGACCAGAACCACACACAGGCAGCCCTGCAGCAGACCTCCTCCACTCACTCAGGGCCACCAACCCTCATTCCCATTCTCATCACCGTACCCCACCCTCCAACACAGGCAGAGACTCCCTGCTGCACCAAAGGCCAAGCTAGCTGCCAGAAGTCCAGCCCCCAACTTAGACAGAGACTCCCTGCTATTTCAGAGGTCATGCCAGTTACCAGATATCCAGGTCACAAAGTCCAGAAGACCAAAGAGGAAACAGAAACCAAGGAATATAAAACCCATCCAACAAAGATAAACTCAGAAATCAGTACCTAGACCTATAATCATCCAAACCCAGGTGCCTAGACACCAGTGTAAGAACACAATGGAGAACAGCCAGGGCAATATGGCACCACCAGCATCCAGCTAGACTACAACAGTAAGATCAGAATGTTCCAACGTAGCTGAAGCACAGGAAAATGGCCTTAAAACCAACTTTATGAAGATGACATAGGCCCTTAAAGAAGAAATGAAAAATTTCCTTGAAGAAACTAGGAAAGAGGTGGTTCTAGCACAGGCCAGGGCAGCCACCATCATGATGAGCAAGCATGTGATGGGAGATGGGAGAGAAAGAGAAGCTGAGTGGTGTGCACTATGAAGAGAATCAGAACTGGAGACAGGAAGGCAGTGAGGAACAACTGGACGTGAGAGGCCTGTTCTGCCACCTCAGACCACGGTGATATGCACCTGTTCTGCCCCCAATGGCCATGTCTGCAGCATAGCCTCATGTTACCACTGAAGATTATGTGGACCTCCTTGCTCTGGGCAGCTGTCTAAAACCATGTTGATGTCTGAGTATTGAACTGAGCTGGCCCAACCCCTCACTGGCCACCACACAGTGCTGCCAGCAGTGATATGGGTGCAGGAGAGATGACTCTGCCCCTCTACTGGACAGTACAAGAGATCTGGTCCTGGTGACATGGGAGGAGGAGAGCGGTGCAGATGATGTGGGCTAGAGAGAGCTGGTCCCACCTCTTGCTTGTCATTGCACTTGTGAGAGATGACGTGGCCCATCACCTGGGCAATAGGGAGAGCTGGTCCTGGTGGCATAGGCAGGGAGAGTGGGATGGCTGAACAACTCAGCTAATAGACTGGTCCAGACCCAGGGCTTGTGAAATGGCACACCACAACACCTAATCAATTTATAAACTGTTGGAGCACATGAGGACTGTAGAACCATAGCCCCAGGATCTCCACAGCTCAGGGCAATAGTAGGATAGCCTAGGAGTCTCAATGAGGGTCCACTATCAATGGTATAGCAGAAGCCAGAGGTCTCAAAAACAAAAACAAAGCAAAACATAACAAAACAACAACAATAACAACAAACAAACCAAAAAGCAAAACAAAAAATTCATTAAAAAACCCCAATGACTCATTGCAAAGAGCATTTGCAAGTAAAGCTTTTTTGGCAAATGTGTATACTATGTGACACACCATAACACACCACTGATGTGGGATTCCCTCTGTATGCTCTGAATACCATTGGTTAATGAAGAAAGTAGTGGCTTTGTCCTGTGATAGGGTAGAATAGAACTAGGCGGAGAAAATTAAACTGAATGCTCAGTGAAAGAAGGCAGAGTCAGAGAGAAGCCATGTAGCCACCACCGGGGACAGACCTCTGTGCTGGAGCCTGTCGAAACTTTGCTGGTAGGCCACAACCTTGTGGTGATGCACAGATTAATGGAGATGGGTTAGTTTAGGATATAAGAGCCAGAAATATGCTTCAGTCATTGGCCAAATAGTATTGCGAATAATATAGTTTCTGAGTGATTACTTCATGGCTGAGTAATTAGGAACAAACTAACAGCTTCCAACTACACAATACAGCCTCCATGGCAAGACTTTCTTTTAATTTTTAATTTTTATTTTCTATTTTAAAAGGGGGAGATTATAAGACTAGAGAGCAGACATGGAAGGACTGGAAAAGGTGTTGGATTGGTGTTCATGATGTGAAATTCACAAAGAAAAACTCATAGGTAAAAAAGGAAATCAGGGAAAAGACAAGCAAAATTGGAGGAAATCAAAAAATCAATTAAATAATGCCAAGAAAGTCATGAAAATGCAAACATATAAAGTAAATAGATCAAGACCTGACAATGGACATAGAAAAAAAAAAAGAAAACACAAACTCAGGAGATCTTGTCTATTTCCTCTTCCCAGGGGAATCCAAGTATGTTTCTGTTAGCGTTCTCCTTGTTACCTAACTGAGGAGTGTATGGGGGATGGGTGGAGAGGAAGATGAAGGGAACTGGAAGAGAGGCAGGAGGGAAACTGGGATTGGTATGTAAAATTTCAATTAAATAATAAAAAATAAAAAACATAAACTTAGGGAATTCTGGAAATGGAAATCTAGTAAGCAAACAGTAATTACAGACACAAGAATCACCAACAGAATACAAGAGATAGAAGAAAGAATCTCAGGGGTAGAAGATGCAATAGAAGCATTAGATATATTGGTAAAAGAAAATGTTAAATCTAAAAATTCCTAAAACAGTACATTCTCAAAATCTGGGATACCATGAAAAGACAAAACCAAAGAGTATTAAAAATAGAAGAAGCAGAAGAATCCCAGCTTAAAGGCTCAGAATATATTTTCAATAAAATAACAGAAGAAAAATGTCCAAACCTAAAGAAGGACATGCCTATAAAGGTGAGAGAAGCTTATAGAACACCAGAAAGACTAGACCAGAAAAGGAAGTTTAGTGACACATGATAATCAAAACATTAAACATACAGAACAAAGAAAGACTATCAAAGGCTGCAAGGGAAGAGGACCAAGTAACATATAAAGGCAGATTCATTAGAATTACAGCTGACTTCTCAATGGAGACTTAGAAGCCAGAAGGGCCAGAATGTCCTACAGACTCTACGAGACCACAGATGCCAGTCCAGACTACCATACCCAAGAAAATGTTCAATCACCATAGATGGAGAAAATAAGATGTTTCATGATAAAGCCAAATTTAAACAATAACTGCCTACAAATTCAGCCCTACAGAAGGTACTAAAAGGAAAACTCCAAGGCAAAGCAGTTAACCTCACAGAACATTCTCCAAAAATGACCACATTCTTGGTTACAAAGAAAACCTCACCAGATACAAGAAAACAGAAAAAAAACCCTGGTAGCCTATCAGACTACAAGAGATTAAAGCTATATTTTAACAACAGCAGAAAGCCTACAAACTCATAGAACTGAACAACTCTCTATTGAATGACTGCTGGTTAAAGGAAGAAATGAAGAATTAAGTTAAAAAGATTTTCTAGATTCCATAAAAATGAAGTACAATACCCCCAAACTTATAAAACACAATAAAAGTGACACTAAGAGGAAACTTTATAGCACCAAGTGCCTTTATATAGAAATTAGAGAGATTTCATTCTAGCAACTTAATAGAACATCTGAAAGCCCTAGAACAAAAGAAGCAAACAAACCAAGAGGAGTACCCACTGTCAGGAAGTAAAGTGGAAGCTGAAATCAATAAAATAGAAACAGCTGAATACAAATAAAGACTGGTTCTTTGAGAAAATCAGCAAGATTTGATTTGATCAAATAGACAAACCCTTATCCAAATTAACTGAAGGACACAGAGAGAATACCCAAACTAACAAAGTGAGAGATAAGGGGGATATAACAATAGACACTGTAGAAACCCAAAGAATCATTACCTCACACTTCAAAACACTGCATTCCACAAAATTGGAAAATCTAAAGGAAATGGACAATTTCATTAATAGATACCACTTACCAAAGTTAAGTCAAGATCAGGTAAACACTTTAAAAAGATCCCTCAACCCAAAAAAGCCCAAGGCTAGATGGTGTGAATAAAGAATTCTACCAGCTTTTCAAAGAAGATCTAATACCAATATTTCTCAAATTACTCCACAAAACAGAAACAGAAGGACCACAGTTACCCTGATACCCAACACACACAAAGATTCAACAAAGAAAGAGAATTACAGAACAATTTCTTTCATGAACTTTGATGCAAAAATGAACATTGATGCTTGCAAACTGAATTCAAGAGCACATTAAAACTATCATCCACCAATCAAGTAGGCTTGATCCCAGAGATGCAAGGATGGTTCAACATACAAAAATTATCTGTCAATATAATCCAACATATGAACATAGTAAAGGAAAAAAA
>JAQHUG010000806.1:73157-97017 GCA_028555095.1 Dicrostonyx torquatus | reverse complement strand
TCTGCTTTAGGAGGGAACACAGGTGTCAGGACTACATGCTTCTCGCAGTGTCAAGTTCAAGGGCTCATGCACAGCACACAAAGCCTTCTACCTGCTGCAGCTACTCTTTCATCAACCCCTCCCAATAGAGAAACTTTCCAGAAATCCTGGCCTCTAATGGGCTCTGCTCACCCCATAAACTTCTTCCCTTGCCCTCCCTTTTGAGGTCATTCCACACCACATCCTTTCTGCTGGCTTGCCCAGTTCCTCCCAGCCATGGATGTCCTATTTCCTAGTGTGTGTGTCTCTCTACTACAAATGTCCCCCACCCCCAGGTCTTTCACCACCAGGGGACTTGGCACAAACCTGAGGTAGCCCAAAGATGGTAACTAGGGCTAGCTGTGCAGCCTCTTTTCTGGGGACTAGAGAAGGTCCCACAGGTACCCCACTTCTACAGCAGGAAGACAACAGCGGGTGTCCATAGAGACTGGGGGCCAGAGCATCGTGAATTATCCAAGTGGGAAAAAACTGACTCTTGAGCTATAAGGGAAATGATAGTCAGACCAGAGTCTAGAAGCACCAGGAACTGCTCTGCTCCCCAGAGATTGAACAATGGGAAATAATAGCCAGATAGGTTATAACCATAGAGACCTGCGGGACAGAGGCTGAGACACATTGCTTCCTGGAGCTGGTTGGTTGGACCCCAGAAAGTGGATGTATGTCTGTGTCTGTCTTATTCTTCACCTAGATGCAGGATACAAAGTTGCCATATTCCCCATCCACCACAGATTGAGCAGACACCAGGTGAGGCCCAGAGTGCACAAGCCTGCCACCCATGGCTCTGCCTCCTCTCCAGCCTCCTTGACAATCCACTGTCTTCTGCAGCCTCAGATTCCACATGGAGCCTGACATAGAATAGGGGCTCAGTGCCAGGTTGTGGGACACCCAACCCCTTGGCTCCTTGTATCTGAGCAGACAGCCTTTGTCCCCACTCCACTTAAGTAGCAGCATCCCAGAGCCAGTCCTACTCTCCAGACCCCAAGGACAGGCTTAGGCCTCTACCCTCCTCCATCTCTTTGTTTCCTCCATTTCCCAGTGGAGTGGGTACCCACACAAGACACCTCCTCTTTAGGATCCCCAGTCATGTCACAAGCATCTTGTCATCTAGACTGAGCAGCTTGGTGATCCCTGTGAGAGCGAGTCTCTCTCATCCTTCAGAAGAGCCACCTCACCAAACACGGCTTGGAATTCCAGTCTCTTGTCACAGAGTGTGGACATAAAATGGGTCCATACCCTCTTCTAGGGCTGTGTTGAAGATGAGCAAGCAGGGGAACGGAACACCTCCCCAACTTACTGAGGAGTCTTCTAGCTGAATTTGAGCAGGACTCAGGTCTCAGGAATGTGGGTGCCATTCCTGGCTGTGTCTGTGACAACATGACAAAGGTCAGAACTCAAAGGGAAAGGGGAAGCCGCCTCCTCTGAGCAGCTCAGATCCACCTGAGATCCCAGACTCAGGGCCTGAGCCCCACATCCACCCACATTCCTGTCCACCCTCTCACAGGACCAAACTCCGGCTGACTTTCTAGGTTTTTCTATGCACACTCATATTGTTTGTATGTGCTCCATGGTCTTTAAGATAAAAACATCTGCCACTTCAGGCTCAGGGAGCTTCCATAGGTTACTCTCCACAGTTCCTGGGTATGAGCAGCCCCATCGCTCCCCAAGCACAACAGCGTCTCCTCAGCCCTCACATAGGCCTGGGCTCTGGAGTGGATGATGCTGATGATGCTGAGCACAGCACTTGGAATCTGTAATTTACACAGAAACCTCCTGCATTACTTCCTCCCAGAGTTCCCAGCGTCCTCTATAGCAGGGTCCACTACCTCATGCCTTACCCTCATGGCATCTTTGATGGGTGGACCAAAATCCTCTGCTCTATCTGAAACCTGCAGCTGGAAGGCTGTGGGACATCTCTGCATTGTCACAGGAGATGGGACTGAGAGGAACTGGACACCAGGTGCAAGTTCTCTTGAGGCCTATTTAATCGTAGGCAAATGTCACTGGGGCTGGATGGCCATGTCCTCACAGCTTGAGGGAGGGAGAACAGGAGGCTACTCAGGACCCATACTCTGCAGTGTGCAACACAATTACTCACCATTTGGAGTTTTAGAATCATTCCTTAAGATACAAATCTTAGCCCATTTTTCAAATCAGTGTGTAGCTACCACATGTCCTTTGTTGCTATGCTGTGATTTTGCAGAGGGGAAACTTGAGGAACAAGCTTTCACTCCACATCTCAGAGCCTGAATCCATAGTCAAGCCAAGATGGAGCCTTCGACAACAGACTCCTGTGAGCATGCTTCCTGGTAGAAAGCTATTTGTTGCCATTAAAAAAAAAACTTTTTTCTTACTCTTTATTCATCCTCTTTCATCAGCCTGACTCTAGGTTGGAAAAGAAAAATATAGTGAGATGCAGGACCATGTAAATGTCCCCTGAGTCACAGGCCAACCATGGTGCAGATCCCTTGATTAGTGGAGGAATGAGCTGGAACATTCCCAGAAATCTAACAGTCAGGATGGTACTACAGATTCTTACAAAAGTGGTCAGACACCCCCATCCCCCCATCTCTAACTCCAAGGATACTAGAAGAGTCCATGCCACCCAGAGTTTGGGAATCTTTTAGGGAACTGCTCAGCATGAGCAGTGACACCACACGAACATCATGCAGACATCTGGCACTTCAGAGCTGGTGAGTCTGCCAATGCCTTTGGTACAGAGGAAATGTCAACCAATGGGAATGTGATCCCACTGTGCTCTTCTAATTCTGCTTCATGTTACTATTAGCCTTGCCACGTGGAAGGTGGAAGGGTCAGCACCAAGGGGCCAGGTCACCATGGTCACTTCATCATAGCCAACACCTTAGAGGAGGGGCATGGCTCAGACCAGCTGGACATCTGAAGGACCATGAGAGACAAAACCTCCAAGAACTGCCAAGAACTGGGAAGGAAACTGCATGCCATGCTGACAGTCATTCTGAGCCAGTCCAGATCTTCAGTAGAAGAGAAATCCTCAAACTATCAAAGGTTCTAAAAATATGTTTCTTATTCTAGTGTCTTTGAGTTGAGTCACAACACTTCAGATCCATGAGATTGTTGCCAGAAGCAAATGGAAGTCAGGAGTCCAATGCCTTGAGAAACTGGTGGACCAGCATTACATGGCTCAATGTGTTAGATCCAGCTTGGCCTGAATACAGCCATGTGAGTCTAAGCATCAAGAGCAGCCATGAGAAACTCTAACCTGCTCCCCCTACATAGCCTGTCATTGCAGTGGCATGTGGGCTTTCAAAGGGACTGCAGGGATGTCAGTGTTAGAGACATACCTAGCATCCTTGGTGTTAGCTGAGACCAGAGCAGTCACATTTTGACTCTGATGAATGTCACCACTGTCCTGGTTACTATATGTAACTCCTCCCTTTGAGCCCTGTGGCAGCCCACCTGGCTTCCTTCTTCCCTCTGCTTGGCACTGTGCATAGCTCTCCACCAACGATAACAGTATGCTATCTTGACCCTGTCCTTTCCTTTACTCCCATGCCACCTTCTGTTGTAATTGACTTCTTTAAACTCAAATTTTCTAGACAGGAGGTTAACATTTATTGAACACAAATTTATAAATATAAGTCTGCAAGAGCCCATTGATCTGAGACACTATCTTGGTCAGGACACCTCCCTCCAGAGTGAGAAGAGACAGGGTCACCAGTTGAGTCTTTTATCACAAACTGTGAACTTCATCTCTGAACCATAAGTTGCTTGACTTCCTATGCAAGTCTACCTTGATTCTCTACGTCCAAACCCACCACTGAAACAGCACAGCACATAGACTTTCACTTTGATGTCATTGGTCTTTCAGTGACCATGTCACCTTGGATGCCTGGCTCCTTGTCAAGAGCTTCATCTACTTTGTTATCACCACCACCCTCTTAAAATCATCTTCATCACTGTCATCATCACCATCGCTATTACTGTTGAAAGGTCACAGCCTGGAGGACACATGGGTGAGCTGATCCTGCTGCTGCTGGGAGGAATAGTCCAGAGGTCACAGGGATACTTCCCTTGGGGGAGGGGATATTGGCCACCATTGTGCCTTCTCCATATATAGAACTCTAACTCTGACTTTCTCCCATTTTCAGTTCTCCAGGTTTCCTGCCTTCTCAGTGCTTGTTCTTGTGTAGCCCTCCCTATTCACAGCCACCATGTTCAAGTCCCACTCCCACTCTTTAGGTTGGAAAGATCCCTTGTTTAGACTCCAATTTCTGTCTTCTACTTGAGTCACTGGCTGTCTGCATTGATCTCGCTATGCTCAATCACAGAAATACAAACTCTTCAATCCTCAGTTCCAAAGACTTTATTTTAAGTGCTTTCCCTTCTAATGGATGCCTCCACCCTTCACACCCCACCTCCAATTGATGTCATCTTTTGTGAATTCTTAGCTGCCTGGGGTAGGTGTCACTGAGGCAGGTCTTATTGCAGAGCCTTGTGAAACTTCTCAAATTCCTGCAACTTTCTCTCCAGCATGAGGGCCAGTTTTCTCAGTGCTGCTGCTGACTCTGTCGTTGCCCCATTGTACAAATCTATTGAATCTGTCACGAGGTGATATACATCCAATGCAAGGAAGAGACTGGTAATGCCAATTCCTTTAATACTGCCTCCTAAGGCTTTTCCCACCTTCGTTGAACTCTCTGTGGCCTCTGCTAGTGGGCAATAACCTGCCCTGGCAATCTTGATGGCCCTGATATTTTCCTTGAGGGTTTTACAGGCACTCACTAAATCCACACCCACATTATAAAGTTTGACTTTGATCTTAGGCATGATTTTCATAATGCAATGCAGTATATCCATGCTGGCTCCAACCAGACGACTGGCTTCGGATTCATCTGACAGTCTGTTTGACTCTTCCACAATGGTGGTGGTGAGGCTAGTCAAACCTGCTACCAGCCCCAAGGAAGCTGCTGATAGCATCAGGCTGGTCCCTCCTGTAATGGGTGTTAGAACTAAGCCCAGGATGCCCAGGACTCCGGAGACAGTGCTGGTGGAATCGGCCACCACATTGGAGATGGTGCAGTCACTGTGCACTTTATCAAGATGGTCAGCCAGGGAGTGAAGCTTCTGGATGTTTTCATCAAGTTTTATTTTCAACTGAGGAAATTCTTTCAAAAAACCTCCTCTTCAGTTCCTCTTGAGGTTCATCATTTCCATCTGTGGGCTTCTGTGCTAAATGCTTCTTCAGCGCATCATGCAGGGCAGCTTCTTCCTCACTGTGACAGAAGAGGACAAGAGCATGAGGAAAACAGGCTTTGTTTAAAAAACCTAAACTTTTGTTCAAAAAGTACTTTCAGATGACAATCCCAATAAGAAATTCTTTTACAGAGTCCGTAATTGTGCTATCTACCATGAATCGTGGGTACATTCTATATAACCATGATCTTTAGTCTATACAGATACAGGTCAGTGTAAAGTTGAACCATGGCACTGTAGGGACAGACTCTTTTTAAGATGTCTCCACTCAAGGTCAGTGTCACCTCTACCTGTGGCGACCGTGTAGATGAGCACAGGGAAGTGAGGTTAGAGCAAATACTCTTTAACTCAGAGAAATACTCTTCAATTCAGTGTATTGTGAGGGATTCCCCTTTCCCAGGAGTCGCCTCTCTGCCCTCAGCTGCTGGGAAGTCATCTGCAGTCCATGCAGTACTCAGCCTGCAGGAATGCCTGTGCTGGCCTAGGGAGTTCTGCAATGGGCACATAGTGCAAGCCAAGAGCAGACTCCTCAATCTCCCAGGCTCCCAAACCTGGGCAGTCAAAAACACCAACCTGTCTTCACAGAGCAGCAAACAGTGACAGCACAACCTCTTTAGAAGCTTCGCATAAAACTCTTCCTGTACATAACTCCTGTACAGCATTAGGGTTGATTCAGGTCCCATCTGTAAAAAACTTCACTAAATGTCTGCAAAAGTTTCAAAGTTGGGAAACGTAGGATCTGAGAAATATCTGTTCCCAAGAATTTCCTATAAAAATGATCAACCTGAAAGATGCAGGGTGTGGTGGGAACTTTGGAGCCATTTCTGCTCCCCAGAGGCACTGGGACCCAAAGGCATTCACCTTAGGAAGATTCCTATAAAGCCTGTGTCACTGGAATTTATCTCTTATTGATGTTCATGTAAGGGATTAGCGGGCCTGCCCTCCCTGACAGGTGTCTGTATGTCCCCAGCTCTCTTTGTGTACAGAATGGCTCCATCTCTGGCCCCTAGGGCAACAGTCCTGAGCAGTGTTCTCCTATGTGTAGGACCCTGCTTCAGGATGAAGATTCTTTCCTATGATAGGCTTCCTGGTGCAGTGATCATGTGATTTTCTGATGTACAGTGATCATGTGACTTGTCACACACTAGATGCAAGACAAAACTGTTTCCTGAGGACAAGTAGCTTCTGGGTTTAAGGTGTCTCTGATGTGACTTCTGGATGTTTCATTGCTCAATTTAAACCTCTCACATATGGGATTTTTATCACAGTTACAGTTGACCATGGAACACAGAGGTTTACTGTAACTGTGATAAAAATCCTATATATGAATTCTATGGGTCATTCTAGATGATTCCCAATTCCGTAGCTGGTTTAACATAGTCCTTCATCAATAGGTGGTGTAAAAAAAGGAAGTAAGGCTAACTGGAACCCTCTCTTCAAACTTTGACATTTATCTGTCTCTGAGAATTTAGAAGTAAAACAAAACAAAACAAAACAAAGCAAACAAAGACCCTTAGACCCTAAGAGGCCTTCCAGATCATTTGCTGTCTGTTCTGCAGATGCCCACAACCCTTTCCCTCCATGTCTGGAACTCAAAAACCAGTAGCTGAGAGCTGAAGAGATGCCACTAACACAGGCTCCATGCTGACTCCCACTCCTCACTCACTCCTGAGTCACCACCTGGCAGGTCTAGTTCAGGGTCCTGAAGGCAGAGGCCACCAGGCTACCAGACACCACAGCTGGTGACAGTGTCACATTTTAACAAAGCAAGATCACACCCAAAGCTGCTAGGATCTTGAAGACCACCCATAATAATCAGTCGTCTGGAAATCCTATGAATTTGGACAAGGCTACAGGGGAAGTAATTTCCTCTAGGATGGGAACATGGAATAGCCTCAGCCTCTGGATTTATGGATACCATCCTCAAACCACACCAACTATACCCTTTTTATATAGCCACGTAGCCTTCCTGATATTCTGGGAGCTTTGCAGAGGGGAAGAGAGTCCCAAATGCCACCTGAGAACTTGGCAGCAAAGATAGAGTGTGAAGGGCACACCCAAGGAGAACCCTGTACACCCATAGACCATGCAGTCAGAGAAGGTGGGGGGGGCACATGACCCTTCTATCTCTTACATGTCTTCTTCCACGCCTCTTCTCTGTGCCTTCACTTCCCCTCTGTCCTTCCAGGCCTGCTGTGCTAGATTCTACCTACACTTTCATTCTAGGGCCACTCATACTCCCTCCTGAGCCCTGGCTGTAACCCTGGTCCTGGTTTCTCTTGGATTTGGGAAGGATAGTAACACTTGCTTTTCTTTCCCTGCCCTGTAGCTCCTCCCAGGCTGTCACTCCACTCTGTGCATCTGCACTGTGGGCTTGCTGCCTCCTCAAACCACAGAAGGATCCTACGGTTGTTACCTCTTCTCATGTGGAAGGATATTGACTGAGCCAGAGACATGGGTTGATCACGTCTACACTTTTCTGACTTGTCTCAAAGTAAGTTCTTGGG
Organism: Dicrostonyx torquatus; assembly: GCA_028555095.1. Lineage (NCBI taxonomy): Eukaryota > Metazoa > Chordata > Mammalia > Rodentia > Cricetidae > Dicrostonyx > Dicrostonyx torquatus. The sequence goes on along the minus strand of JAQHUG010000806.1, from coordinate 89,239 downwards.
TCCTCAGTCCTACAGGAGACCCGTGGATTTGATCTCTCCCCCACTTTCACGGTTGGTTTTCAAAGCTAACTTTCAGGGGTGCCCAATGTGTACTAATCATATGCTAAGAACACTGCACACATGATCTTATTTTCTTATGCTACAATTTCACTGTCATGAAACCGGGGAAGTGGTAACTAATTTGCCAATGTGGCATAACTATTAGGTGGCAGGAATGGTCCTGGCTCACTGGTCAACATCTGCAGTCAACCTGAGGTTATTCCCACCATGGAATAACATGGTGGAAACACTTCTCTTGGATGGTTGAGAAGGAATGTCCTTAACCCCAAATCCCTGGCACTGCCTAGAGGGGGTATGCCCAACCAGGGAAAAAGTCTCATCCTCATGGTCCTGTGAGCGTGCTTGGTGCACCATGTAGGTTACCTTGACAACTCTGCTGCCTCCACAAACACCTTCCAGGCTCCTTCTTCAGTTATCAGATGCTCCAGATCCTCTTTGCAGAGAGTGTCTGTGAGATAATCAGTGAGTTCTTCCATGATACGTCTTTTCACTATTTATCAAGAGAAAGAATGAGCTCAGAAGACAGTGTGGGAGTGATTATATGGCAAGTAGCAGGAGGTGGTGAGATGCTGTGACCCCAATCATTTGGTCTAAGGGTCTTAATGGGGGTCTCCAGTGTTAGAGGTTCAATGTTGTCCCTCAAATCCATATGTAAAAGGTCTTAGGTTTAGCAACTGTGTTTGGAGACAGAAATTTTAAGAAAGTAAATTAATGAAGACCATATGATGCCATACATATAAGGTGCTACTCAGTGGGACTGTTGTCCTTATGACAATGAAAAATCAGAGGTCCACTCTATCATCTATCAATCATTTCATTATCTACATGTATACACGTGTCTCTGTGTCCACCTCTCTTTCCATCCATTTCTCACCCTGACCCTGCTCCACACATTCTGAGGAGACACCTGTGTAGATATAGTGACCCTGCTCCCTCTGCATAATAGGAAGAGGGTGCTTACTAGGACCAGCTTGACATATGTTCTTCACAGACTTTGGCTTCCTTCTGAGAGGCCTTTTTTTGAACCTCCTTCTTCCCTTCCATTCACCACGAGCCTCTTGTAAATGCTGTGGTACCAATGCCTTCAAATGTGACTTTCAAGCTGTTAGTGGGTTCTCCATTAGCTCATCATGTCAACAGTAGAATTATCAAGAAGATGGAATTAGCATCAGTGCACATGGAACATGGGAGGATCTATGTCTCTTTGACACCACGAGAAGGAATCCATGACCACTTTCCTCTTTCATAGTTTGTGTCTCCAAATCCAGGACCTCATAGATAGAAAGAACTTTCAGGTTTGACTGCCAGCTTGGGATGGACCTTTGTCACATTCAACCACACCAGCAGCAGTTGAATATATTGAAGCAATTGCTATCTAGAAACAAGAAAGCACTGGGTTTTATCCCTCATAAGTTGAAGCTTAACTGACTGAGTTTTTTTTGCACAAATTGCACTGTTCCATTGTTCCACTGCAGAGCAGGAGGCTCCCCTCAGTGTCCCCAATCTCCTTGACAATAACAGCCATGTGGTGACATTGAGCTTCCTAGTGCTCTTATCTCTCCAATGAGAAATGCTAATTTTTTATATATGCATATATGTGTATATGTGTGTATTCATACTTGTATCTATTTATATACATATGTTTACAGAAACACAGCAAATATTTACTATGTATATTACACACAGAGACCAGATAAAAAGACACATACAGTCACCAATACCAACACACACACACACATACTCTCCGTCCCTCACACACAGAGTAATATAGAGGGAGAGAGAGAGAGAGAGAGAGAGAGGAGAGAATGCAGCGTGAGGGAGTGGGGAGAGAGGAGAGAGAAGCAGAGAGAAATAGGAGAGAAAAAGAAGAGAAAAAGAGAGGGGGAGATAAAGAGAGAGAGGGGAGAAAAAAGAGAGAGGGTGGACAGAGTGGAGATAAGAGGAAAAGAAAGGAGGGGGAGGGGGATAATGGAGAGAAAGAAAGAGAGAGGGGGAGTAGAGAAGAGGACAGATAAGGGGAAAAGGGAGGGAGAGAGAGGAGAAAGACAGAGAGGGAAGAGACAGAGAGAGAGCACACGCCAGGCAGATAGAGAGAGACAGGGAAGGAGGGAGAGAGAAAAGACACTGTCAGGCTCATCACCGCATGAGCTAACTCTACTGAGCCATCTTTTATATTGGTTATTTTTCTGTTGCTGAGATAAAACTCCACGACAGGAGCATGTTAATGAAGATTCATTTGGTTTCCAGCTCCACAGGTTTAGATGTCCAGAGTGACAGCAAAGGGACAGAACCAGATGCTGAAACCTGAGAGAGACCATTTCTCAACTTCACCTTAGAGGCATAGAATGTATTGGAAGGGGGCAAGGCTATGGACTCTATTTTATTTTGCTTTATCTAATTTATTTCTGAGATAGGGGCTGTTTATAGCATTGGCCCACCTGGAACTCACTGTGTAAACCAGTCTGGTCTCAAACTCACAGAGATCCATCTGCCTCAGCTTCCCAAGTGCTGGGATTAAAGCATGCACACCACAGTCAGCGGGGCTATAAACCTTTATAAATAAGAACCCACACAGGGGGACGGACTTTCTCCAGCAAGGCTCCATGTCCTAAGACTTCCATAACCTCCCCAAATAGCAACACCAACTGGAGACCAAGTGTTCAAGTACATGTGTGTCTGGGTTATACTGCTCAGTAAAGACAGCACACTTATAGACACAATGATCACACATAGGTGGACCACTAAGACCAAAAGGACCTAGTTTAGACAAGAGAAAGGCACAACATTCTGCTTCCATGGGACTGTGGTGAGCTGGAAGCATCCAGAGAAGAGGAAATTGCCTACCTTTGGATGCCATGAGGTCTTCTGGAATCTCAGACACAGTCACAGGATTTCTGACAGATATCCACGTGTCTGGGCAGGAGTGAGGACAGAAACACAAAATCTGTAAGGTGCAATGGGGAGGGCTGCAGTAAAGTAGGATGAGAGGGGCCAGAGGTCCAGTGGTCCCACCAATGTGGCAGTGAGGGACCAAAGAACTGAAAGCCAGAGGGCTTCTCCAGTGGGCCCTGCATTGATGTTCACACATGTCAGTCAGCTGGTCTACCCTCAGCCTTCATCATTCCCAAGTCAGAGCACTTCCATCCTGTTAGTGTTATGGAAAATGTCACCAGCTAGGGACATAGCCATGAAGAAAAAAATAATATATCCATTATTTTATATAATTATATATTACTTTTATTTGTTTATATATAGTATATATATTTGTGTGTAACTATATATGTGTATTATATTTGCGTATGTATATAAGGAAATATATATATATATGATTTACACACAGGAGTGAGGGGAATAGATGTTCTGTCAACTATTTCTGGGAACTTGCAAATTGGTGATAATAGCAAGTATGTGCTGTATGTCTGTGACACACAGGGCTCCTGATACACACTTCATTAGGGGACCAGCATGAGATGAGGACTGCTGTCAGTCCAATTTTAAAGTGTGTGTGGGGAGACCATAAAGGTTTGTTGACACCCCCAAGCTGTCACAGTAGGGTTAGACTAGACACTTAACCTCAAGATGTTTTTATTGGCACCCCACCTTTAGACGTGAATCCCTACTCCCTTAAACACACAGCAGTGTCTCCTTCCTTCCCTGTGTGACTGTGAGGGGCTTCTCACCCACATCAGGACAGGGGTTAAATTCACAGGTGCCACAGTGTTCTCCCAGAGCCCACAGCCTCCTTGTTCTGCAGGTTCCTGCATCCCACCAGACCCTGCCCTGTTCCTTCTCTGACCCATCCAGTCCTCTGCCCTCTCCCTAAATATTCAACCTTATTCATTTTCTAGCCATCAGGTGAACAGCAGTAAATGAACATTCTCTTGAAAAGCCTTCTTCAGTGGGTCATTTACTGTAAGATAAGTCTAGAAGAAAAATGACTGGATCACAAAGGATCAACATTTGACTTTTTCAGACTCTTAGGCTCACTGTTGGGTAAATAATGTGTGAGAATCCACATTCACAGGGCAGTGCACAAGGGTGGGCATGTTCCCTAGACTTACTAGTGCCCAGTAGCCTTTAATAAGCATCAGATTGCTAATGCTTGTCTTACTCTTCCTCATCTTTTGGATTTTTGGAGGACCCATCACCCAGCTCCCAGAAGAATCACAAATGGAGTCTTATTCTTTCTTATAAATGCCCAGCCTTAGCTTGGCTTATTTCTAACCAGCTTTTCTTAAATTAAAATATCCCAGCTACCTTTTGCCTCTAGGATTTTTCCTTTTCTTACTTCAGCAAATCTTTCACTCTTACTCTGTGGCTGGCTGGGAGGCTGTTCCGTGGCGTCCTCCTCCCCTTGTTCTCTCTTGCTCCTTCTTGCTCCTCCCAGATTTGCCCTTTTACTTATTCTCTCTACCTGCCAGCCCTGCCTATCATTTCTCCTCCCTTGCTATTGGCTGATCAGCTCTTTATTAGACCATCAGGCATTTTGACAGACAAAGAACCATGCTTTCACTGAGTCAAACCAATGCAGTGTAAACAAAAGCAACACACCATTACATCATTAAACAAATGCTCCAGAGCATAAACAAATGTAACACACCTTAAATAATATTCTTCAACAGCAACTCTGACTGCACATGGGGTAACATCAGCACTACAAAGACTGAGTGAAGGTGGGTGCTGACAGTTTAAGGTCACTTGAGGTTTCACAGGCAGAACCAAGTTAGTTAGAACTAAGAACAGTTGGCTTTGAAGTCTGGGCCTAGGGCTGCAGTTCTGTGGTAGAAAGACCCTCAGTGTGTATGAGGCCCTGAGTGCAATCCCTAATGCCACAAGTGGACAAGCTAACCAGTTCATGTGCAGAACTTCAAGTTCTCTTGTGCTCACGTTCCCTGTAGGGATGGGGAAAGTGAGTGAGTGTGCTCAGATTGCATGTCAGGCAGCATAGGGGCAGTGATCAGCTCCCAGCTGCAGGGAGAGTGAGGGCACACACAGTGACAGCTGCAGGGAGAGTGAGGGCACGCGCAGTGACAGCTGGGGGTGGCAGGGGCTTGTACACTCCCAACCCTGGCTACTCTAAGGCTTCGTGAAGGATAGCACACTCTATTTTTCCAATGACCTATAAAGTCTGTGACATTTGTGATCTTCTTCACCTCACCTACATGGCGGAGCCAGTCTGCACCTCCCTCTGGAGAACCTTCTCTGCCTTCTCACCAGTGACATGTCCACACTGGTCCTCCACCTTCTCTCCACACTTTTGTCATCTGAGGGACCAGTGTCTCCTGTGCCGCTGCACAGCCTTCCAGCACCCACAGGTGGAGAGCAGCCTGATGAGACTCAGCGGGGCAGCCAATCCTAGCTCCATCTATCAGGGTGGGATGGTCCTGGGACTCTGCACTGAGCCCACTCTCAGTCCCGTTCCTGGGTCCCTTCCATACCTGCACACTCAGGACAGCCTTGGCTTCCTCCTCTGTCCCCACAGGCTAGACAGAGGGCAGCTGACAACAATGAGTGTAGCCTCTCACCCACCTGTTCAGCTTTCATCCAGGTACTCTAGACAGATCACTCTCTGCTATGCCTCAGTTTCTCCACAGGGCCTGACATAGCATAGTCAACAAAGGCCACATGTCCCAGCACCCCTTAGTCATACTGTATATCTTAATCAAAACCTGCTGTTGGTTCTCATTGGTTCATCAACAGCACCCAAAGGCTGTCTTTGGGTGTTCAAGAACACATTTGGATGGGTTCTGTGTCCCATGCCACCTCCAATTCCTTTTTCTGTTTTGTCGCTATCCAAAGTGACTGGACATTGACAAAGGTTGCCTTTCTTCCAGGGCCCCATGATCACATTATATCTCAGACAGAGCTACAAGCAGCGGCAAGCCCCAGGCAATGTGGTGATCCCTTCTTAGGGATACCACACTGTTCCCTATGTTGAGGGCAGAAGAGGAGGAAGGAGCAGACAGATCCCATTCTGACTCTATGTTTGTCTCTGCTGCTGCTAAGCCTGGGACTTGAGTCATTCTCTCACCTAGCTCAACTTATTCATAATCATAACCCTCCTTGTCCAGAGCCACTGAGAAGGTGAAATGCATGTTGGGGGGATGGTGTATTCTAAAACTTACAAAGTTTGGATGGGTCCCAGCTGTCCTTAGATATGTGAATCCAGTCACCAGATGAACATCTGAGACACAGACAGACATAAGCTCTGGGCTTAATATACCCAGTGCCGGAGAGTGACAAATCTTGTTTTGTGGCCCATGATGATGAAACTGTACCCTCCAGGCCTGATGCCAGTGAGGCACTGCCCTACTGATGATGACCCACTGACAGGAGCTGATACTCCTACAGCAGCTCTGGCTTGGGTGAGACACAACTAGAATCAAGAATGATGGCCATGGGTGAAGCTTGAGGTCGACTTCAATTTGCAATGGAAAGGGCCATGGCTCTTGTTGGAACGTCATCAGAGTGCTTGCTCGCCAACGGTGGGACCTGGCTTTTCACTGATGCCTGAAGAGGGCAAAGCCGGTTGTAGGGTAACATGTCAGTGAAAGATGGCCCCGCTTCTGGCCTGTTCCCCATCTGGAGACTTAGAATTCCCTACGACTTGGGAATCCCCACCCCTGTCACTCAGTGGGAATGGACAATGTTGCCTATTGCCCGATACTTCTAGCCACATGGTCCTTTCCAATGGCTCAGTGCAGGGCTCTAATAGCACATTGGGTATGCTGCAGAAATCCTAAAACCCACCTATAGCTCACCCTCTGCTGTCTCTTCCCATTCAGAGTCAGCTGCAATTTGTGCCTTTCTCTACAATAACTCTCTTGTGTTAGGTTTTTTTGTGTGATTTTGTGTCATTTGTTGGACCCAGGCTGCCAGGATGTCCATGAGCCAGAAAAAAAACCCTTACACTGGTGACTTTGCACACTCATGGGCACATTTCACGAGTATCTCTCTCTTCTCTTTCCGATGACGGGCCAGGTTCCAGAGGGAGCAGTAAGTGTGAGCATGGTGAATTACAAGGCTAGCTTAGCAGTGCTGGGAGGAGAGGGTGGCATGGGAGCTTCTGAAGACACCAAATGTAGGCAGTCAAGGGCCTTAAGTATCTTAAGATACTTGAGATGGAGAAGGAACATTGCTTCCTTGCCTGCTCTGACCTCAGGCTTTATGGGTGTGCAGATCTGTGTAGGGGTGCCTCTACACACTGTGTGAGGAGTTCTCAGGTGACATTAGGGACTCTATTCTATTCTACACTTAGATCCCCGAATATCAAGAAGGATGTGTGACTAGAGACCCTTTCCAAAGCCAGAGTGGTTGAAGGATGATTTGAATAACTCGATTGTCCCCATCCCATAGGATTCTTTCCTTACTATCCTGTCCAATTTGAGGGGACTTTAGGCTTACAGATTATGACTTTCATCTTTGTATGTGGCCTTGCTATATGAAAATGTGATATTGTCACCAGCTATGGGGTTTGTGATCATGCTGACCTCAGTCATGGTGGATCAGAAGTGAGTGAAGGGCGGGAGTCAGCATAAAGCCAGGGTTAGTGGTGGCTCTCCTGTTCTTAGCGACCAACCTTTGTGTTTCATCGAGTGAAGTAATGGACTGTGGGCATCTATAGAAAGCAGACAGCAGGCAAAATAATCTGTAGTCTCTCTTATGGCTCTGAAGGGTTTTTGTTTTTATATTCATTATAAGGTGTGAGAGGGAGCTAAGCAGCCATGTCTGGGGCAATGGTCTTTATTAGCTGTTTTTTTTTCTTTTTTTTAAAATCATTGCTTGCCTGCTTGTTTTTTTTTTTTTCAAGACAGGGTTTCTCTATATAGTCCTGGCTGTCCTGGAAATTTCTCTGTAGGCAAGGCAAGCCTCAAACTCACAGAGCTCCACCTGCCTTTGCCTGCTAAGGGCTGGGATTAAAGGTGTGCGCCACCACTATCTGGCATCTGTATCATTTTGATACTATCTCCCTTAGGGTTTAATTGCTGTTATGAACACTATGACCAAAAGAAACTTGCAGAGGAAGGGGTTCAGTTTGCTTATACTTTTACATCATGGCCATCATTGAGGAAAGTCAGGGCAAGAACTCAAACAGGTTTGGAACCAAGCAGAGGAGCTGATGCAGAAGTCACAAAGAACTGTTGATTTCTTGCTAGTTTCCCATACTGTGCTCAGCCTGCTTTCTTATGGAAGCCAGGGAAGCACCACCCACAATGTGCTGAACCTCCAACATCAACCACCAATCAAGGAAAATCACTTGCCTAAGGCCTGATCTTATGAAGCCTTTTCTCAATTGTTGTTCCTTCCTCTCAGATACCTCTAGCTTGTATTAAGTTAACATAAAACTCGCCAAGGTAGATACCAACTGTAAGCTATGAACTACTCTAAACCAATCCCAGGACTAAGAATTTTCTGGAAGGACCACTCATGGAAGATGGTTACCACATAGTTCTAGTTAACCACAGAGCAAGGGCACATGTTAAAAGCAGCCAAGGAAGAGATCCACCTGCAGGTCCTGGGTGGGCTCCAAGCTTGAAGTTTCATATTGTACTCAGGATGCAGTATGATCCTGTATTTAGTGTGACAAATCACATGACTGCTGCACAACAGAAAGCCCACCCTTTTATTGTGAAGCTTGCTCAAACTGTCCACTAGGAACCATTGTCCTAGGAAACAGAGATGAACCCACTCTGCATATATAGCAAGGTGGGGACTTATAGGTACCTGGCATTGAGTACAGAGGACAGCACATCACTATCATGGACACCTATAACAGATCAGTTCTAGTGATGCAGTAATCATGGCAATCTTCATAGTGATAACTCAAATTGTTCCTTCCTCCAGAATGTCAACGTTTGGTCAGAAATGACCAAAGCTCCTACCACATCCCTTCTTTGCAGACACATAATGGAATATCTTGCAAGTGGGATCCAAGTGTAGTCTTGAGACCCACTAAAGTATGTTAAAACCATGTAAAAATTGTATTGGGATAATTCCACCTAATCATTTTTTACTGTATGGAAACTGTAACCTGTGTCATGAGAGCGGCTTTAGAACTTACCTCTGTGGAGTCAGATCAATGCTGATTTGATCACACAGTGTGGTGATCCCATCTGAGGGATTTCACGCACTCTCCTGTGCTCAGGGCTGAAGCGGAGAGAGCAACAGGAAGACCCCATTCTGAATGCAAGTCCAGCCATGCTGATGCTGGGCTACTGTCTCACCTTGCTGAACTCATCCATAAAGTGGGGCCATAACCCCCTCTTCCAGAGCCCTTGAAATCCAGTCACCAGCTGCATGTCTTAGACACAGTCAGACATAATCCCTGGGCCTGATACACACCGTGCTTGAAAGAGAAGGGGAAAGGGCTGGTTTGGGGTCCCGCACAAGCAAACAACCCACCAGTCATGATTCCTGCCAGGCACCCCCTCTACTGACAACCCACGGACAGTAGCTAAGACTGCCAAAAGCAGCCTTGCTCTGGGTGACACACCAATAGAGCCAAGAATGAAGGTCACAAATGAAAGAAAAGAGGATACAACTCTGACTGTGATGTAGAATAAAGTTTGCTCACCAAAGGCAGGACCGGGCTTGTCAGTGATTTCTGGGAAAGGGAAACTGGGTGGACGGTAATGGGTCAGTGAAAGATTACCACCCCCAGGCCTGTTCTTAAGAAGACCTGGAAATCCCCACTGAAAGTTCCTCCAACACACATTCTTTGCAGGCATGTAATGGAATATTTTTCAATTGAGACAGATGTAGCCTTGAAACCCATGTGTGCTGACACCATATACAGACAGATGGAGAAAATGTCACACAATCATTTTAGAGTGTATGTGAACTTTAACTGTGCCATGAGGGTGGCTTCAAAACTCACCTCTGTGGTGTCAAATCAATACTGAGACATCTTCAGATTTGAGAGTCTTTCTGCATTAATATTTTCAAATGTTTCATAATCAATGCATGTGGTCTCATGACTGAGCTTCCCTGGCAAGCACAGGCAATCCTGAAAAATGGATACTTAGGGGCTGCAGATGACTTCCAAGATGCTGAGGGAGAAGGCAGACTCTCTGGAAAGGGGAAACCCTAACAACTCACAAACGCTTTCTGAGTTCAGAGTATTTGCTCTGATCTTACATCCCTATGCTTACCCTCAAAGTCACCAGTGGACAAATATTTTCATAGTGATGACACTGAGTGAAGGTGTCTTATCAAGTGCCTGTCACCATAGCCTCCTAACCCTTCTTTATATGCTTTATACACTGACCCCAGTGGACATCTCTGTTGTGTAATTTTTTGCATTGTAGAATGTAAAATCCTAGACTCCTGTGAAATTATTTACTTTAAATTTTTAAATTGGAAACAGATTGTTCTTTCATGCAATATACCCTGAGCACAGTGCCCCCCCCACTGCTCCAAGCTTCTGCAACACCTTCCTTCTCCTCTAGATCCACCGCCCCATCATATTCCTTCTGAAAAGAGCAGGCCTTCATAGATATCAGTCAAACAAGCACAGCAAGATACAATAAGACAAAGAACAAACCCTCATTGTGAGGCTGGATGAGGTACTCCAGTAGGAAGATTTGGGTACCAAGAGCACACAAAAGCATCAGAGACACTCCCACTGTTAAGAGTCCCACAAGAACACCAAGTTAACAATTCTCACATATATGGAGAGGACCTGGTCCAGACCCTTGCAATCTCCGGGCTTTCTGCTTCACTCTTTATAAGTCCATACAAGCCCTGCTTAGTTGATTTGGTGAGCCATATTCCCCCGAGTTTTCTTGATCCCCTCTGGCTCCTACCATCATTCCTCCCCCTTGTTCATGGGGTTCCCTAAGCTCCAAGCTGACCAAATGGAGACCTTCAACTTATACTCTGTATCCCAAAAATGACTGGCTATGTGTCTCTACAACTGTTCCCATCTGATGCCAAAGAAAGGCTCTCTGAGAATGATTGGGCAAGGCACTGATCTCTGAGGATAGCAGAATACCATTAGGATGATTTCATTGTTTCCTCATCATCATTATTTAGTATTTGTCAGTTAGTTGTGTTTGGTTTTTCCCTAGGACTCTGGGATATTCAGTCTCCACCCTGGCTATCCAAACAGTGTCGGTATGGGCTCCTTCTTGTGGCATAGGTCTCAAGTTAAACAGTCATTGTTTGGTCATTCCCACAAGTTCTGTGCTACCATTGCCACATGGATGTCCTTGGGACTTAGCCAACCCCCATCCAGCTTCTCAGAGTAAGATAGAGTAAGATAGTAAGATACAGCTGTCACCAACTCATTTACTTTACAGATTGATTGGAGCTTTAGAATCATTTCTTAAAAACTAAACATTGGTGTCTTATCAAATCAGCATGTTATCATTGTTGATAATGGGTGGATGGGCGGTGATTTTTTTTTCCAGGTGAGAATAGGTGTGGTGAGAGGTAATGACTTTTACTCCAAAGTTCAGGGACTCAAGCCAAGATCCACATTCAGTCAGTAGACGTTTATGAACATACTTTTGTTTAAAGTTTTTGTTTTATTTTATTATTCCTTCTGTAACATTTATTGTTCTCAATTCTTTTCCTTTTATTCGCATAACTTTATCTTGTATTTAGAAGACACCACAGTGAGATGCAGAACCATGAAAATGTCCACAAAAGTTGTTGGGCAGCCATAATGGAGACTCACTGATCAGGGCACAGAGTGAACTGGAACTCCAGGGTCAGCAGGGTCATGGGAAACTTCCCATCTCAGAAAAAGCAGTATGTGTGCAGTTATTCAAATGTCTGTTATGAGGATACAGAGTGAATGTGAAGAAAATGGTTTACAGAGCTTGTGGCATTCATTAAATGGCTTCCACTGATTACAGGCAACTCCTCATGTTGAAACTGAAGATATGAAAGCAAGTTATGGTCTTTATGTAATTTAGTATAAAGAAAGCCATGGGAAAGTGAGGAGTCACTTAACGCTGTATCTGAAGTAGAACAGGAAAATAAGAGGGAAGGCACTCAGAAAAGAAACTGTCAGTCAGCAGAGGGGAAGGTTCCTTCACAGGTGGATAGGAAGGCTGTTTCAGAGGACGGCAAAAGTGAGGAAAACCAGGACACTGGAGATGGCACTCCTTCATTTTCATCAGATGAAATAGATGTAGAAATTAGAAAGGCTGAGAGGTTGACTTCACGATAAAAATACAAGAGCTCTTGAGACAAAAAAGAGAAAGGGGAAAATGAAAGTACCCAGTGGAGAAAAGGGGAAGAAAGGAAATAAAAAAGGAAATCTTCCCAATAGAGAAGAAAGAAAAGAGAAAGAAATTTCTCACTAGAAAAGGAGAAGTGTTTAATCAAGAAGAAGGGATTTTCCCAGTAAAAAGTAGAAAAATATTGAAGCAAGGTCTAAAAATTTGAAGGCTCCGTAAAAGAAAACAAACGGGAAGAAAAAGTCTTTTCCCAGTAGATACAGAAGAAGAAAAAAAGGCTCTTTCCAATATAAGAAATTGGGGATGGTGAAAAACCAGAGCTGTCTCTGGCTGGCTGCTATCTGCCTGTCAACACAGAGCTGAGACTTCTGATTACAAAGAGCAAGAGGTGGGTGAGCTTGGCAAGCCCAGAGCTTAGGATTTTGTCCGTGCTTGCTTAACTTTTGTTAAAACTTTGTTGTTATAGTTTTTCTCTCAGAGTGGGGATAACTCAATATTAAAGGTCCCTTCAGAGGAAATGCTTTTTATTTTCCTCTAATAGTGGAAGTAATTCATTATCAATGATCCCTTCATTGGAGAAAGAGGAAGTTTCTAGTAAGAACAGTTGCGGTCAGAGCATAAAGTACTGTCAATGCTATTTGAATTTCCAAACATATTAACCATTCATTGTATAGACGATGTTCTCTTTTTTCAAATTAATGTTTAAATGAAGGTTAATTTTCATAGTAAGTGAATCAAAATAGCAAAATTCATGATTGTCAACTCTATTGTTGGATATGGTCTTGTCTATTTATCGTTAGTAAGCATTTGGCTCCGCTCTTTAAGTTGCTTTCTAAAAATTCATGGTTAAATGGTATAAAACTGTAACAACTCCTGAAAAAGATTGGGCTGTTTGGTTATTAGCTGTTATGACTACTAAAGTGAAACCTCATAAAAAGTAATCTTTTACTGATAAAAAGCTTATGGAATTGTTTCTCCATGAATGAAATACAGGCAAATTGTTTGCTTCACACTATTAATAACTGGCAAGTTGCTCTAACATGTTACTCGGGACCTATAAAAAAAAACCTCTTTTCAAGATCTTATAAAATGCTCCATGAGTATTGCTTAGTTACTTCTTAAAATCCTCTGGAAATTGCCTTTAATGCTTTTATACACGGTTTATGTATAAAATACCATGCAGATGGAAGCTGGTGAGAGAGTTGCTCAGCTGTTGTTGCTCCCGTATCTTAAAGGTAAAGCGTTCCAATTATAGGATAGAAAATTTTAAAAATACTGGGGAAAAAGGTGTTTTGGCAAACTGTTATTAATGATGAGAAGCCAAGCTAAAATTGCAAGCAAATGGCATTCAGATTCAGGCCTAGTAAAACCTAAAGTCTCTGTAATTCTTCAAAATCCTAGAATCCCAATTGGCCTTGGCAAGAGGTCTCCACTCAGCTTTTAGACAGAAATCTTGTCTCAGTTGGAGCAAAATGTGAAGTGGATTAAATGTATAGAAACTGAAGAACAGGAAAGGATGTTAAAGCCTTGTGGGTAAAACAATGCCCCTTAACTAGAGACAATTGCAGGTACTTGAAAAACTAATAAAAGAACAGTTAGATGCTAAGTACATCAAGGAAACTACTAACCCTTGGAATTCTTCTCTATTTGTAATAAAAAAGAATCTGGAAAATGGAGAATAGAACAGTCACTGAGCTAAGAGCTATTAAAAAGATAATTCAACTTCTGGGATCTTTACAACTTGGAATTCCTTTACAAGAACAGGATAGATAAAAATTTGCTTTTCCAGTGCCTATTCATCATAATGCCTAGCCTATAAAGAGAAATCAATAAAAGTACTTCCTTAAGAAGTTGCTAAACAGCCTAGCTTTATGTGAATATTTTATAAATCAACTACTGGAGGTAGTATGTAAACATTTCCTCAATCTATTATTTATTATTATATAAACAATATTCTATTGGTTGCTTCTAAAACATATACCTGAGAAAGAATGTTTAATGTGGTATAAAAAATTTACCCAGGTGGGGATTACAAATTTCTCCTGAATGAAAAATACAAAGAGGAGATTCTTTTAACTATTTAGTATTTAAATGAAGTAAACAGAGAATTAAGCCACAAAAAGTACAGATTAGGAAAAATCTAATCACACTCTAAGAGAGATGCTTGTTAAATAGAAGGGGACAATAAGGACCCCAGACATAAAATACATAATGTTTTACTAACTTCTAATTTTAATTTTGTTTTTCGAGATAGGGTTTCTCTGTAGCTTTGGATCCTGTCCTGGAACTAGCTCTTGTAGACCAGGCTGGCCTCAAACTCACAGAGATCCGCCTGCCTCCTAAGTGTTGTGATTAAAGGCATGCACCAACACTGACCAGCCTAATTTAAAAAAAAATTAAATGCTAGCTCCTGCAACCTCAGAGGAACGTGGAAATACAGCTTGCTCCAATACTGAGGGGACTTAAGAGGTGAGTAAACAGCCACATGGTGGGACACCCCACTCTCGAGGACCTCCACAGTGGGACAAAACTCTGGGCCCCACCCTCATCTCCCTAGGCTTTTCTAGCCAGCCAGCAGGGAGGTTCCTGCAGGTAGGCTCCTCCAAAACCCAAACCTACACACTGGACCCCCAAGCTACTAGTCACACCCTACCTAAGAGCTGAGGGCTTGCTATAATACTGAGGGGACCAAGAACATACTACAATACTAAGGGGATTAAGAGAAAGCACCAAGAGAGCTAACCAGGAGAGAAGACCAAGAGAGCAGGCCTATAGAACCTCAGAGGCTTCCTGAGAAAAACATTGACAGTACAGAGCAGACCAAGAAAAACTGTCAGATACTCAAACAACAACTGCAAGATTTGGACCAAGATGCAAAGACACTCATTTGAAGGAAGAGATGGGTAGGCACCAATGCAAGAATTCCTCCAAAAACCTAAAAAACAACATGGTAACACCAGAACCCAGTGGTCAAGACTCAATCATCCTAACCTAGAAGAAGTAGAAGAAAACGACTTTAAGCGTAACTTTATGAAAATGGTGGAACCCTTTAAAGAGGAAATGAAAAACTCCCTTAAAGAAATGGAGGAAAAGACAAACAAAAAATTAGAAGAAATTAATACATCCCTAAAAGAAAAGCAAGAAAAAAAAAACAATCAAACAGGTGAAGGAAACAGTTCAAGACTTGAAGACTGAAATAGAGGTAATGAAAAAAACACAAACCGAGGGAATTCTGGATATGGAAAATCTGGGTAAATGAACAGGAACTATAGAGATGAATATAACCAACAGAATACAAGAGATAGAAGAAAGAATCTCAGGTGCTGAAGATATTATAGAGGAAATAGACTCATTGGTTAAAGAAAACATTAAATCCAACAAATTCTTAACACAAAGCATTCAGGAAATCTGGGACACCATGAAAAGACAAAACCTGGGAAAAATAGGGGAGAAAGAGGGAAAAGAACTCCAGCTCAAAGACACAGAAAATGTATTCAATGAAATAAAAGAAAACATTCCCAACCTAAAGAAGGATATCCCTATGAAGGTACAAGAAGTTAACAAACAACAAATAGACTGAATCAAAAAAAAGCGCCTCGGGCTGCAGAGATGGCTCAGCAGTTAAGAGCACTGGCTGTTCTTCCAGAAGACCCAAGTTCAAATCCCAGCACCCACATGGCAGCTCACAACTGTCTGTAACTTCAGTTCCAGGGTATCTAATACCTTCATACTAATACACATAAAAAATAAAGTTAAATAAATTATAAAAAATTTTTTCGTTTTTTATTGTTAAAAGAAAAATTTACATTTACTCCCCTTGTCCCAGGCCCTCCC
>JAQHUG010000806.1:33131-52732 GCA_028555095.1 Dicrostonyx torquatus | reverse complement strand
AACTGGACACCAGGTGCAAGTTCTCTTGAGGCCTATTTAATCGTAGGCAAATGTCACTGGGGCTGGATGGCCATGTCCTCACAGCTTGAGGGAGGGAGAACAGGAGGCTACTCAGGACCCATACTCTGCAGTGTGCAACACAATTACTCACCATTTGGAGTTTTAGAATCATTCCTTAAGATACAAATCTTAGCCCCTTTTTCAAATCAGTGTGTAGCTACCACATGTCCTATGTGGCAATGCTGTGATTTTACAGAAGTGGAGACTACGTTGAGGAACAAGCTTTCATTCCATATCTCAGAGCCTGAGCCCAGAGTCAAGCCAAGATGGAGCCTTCCACAAGAGTCTCATGTGAGCAAGCTTCCTGGTAGAAAGCTATTTGTTGCTATTAAAATTTTTTTTAACTCTTAATTCCTCCTTTTTCATCAGCATGACTCTAGGTTGGAAAAGAAAAATATAGTGAGATGCAGGACCATGTAAATGTCCCCTGAGTCACAGGCCAACCATATTGCAGATCCCTTGATCAGGTTGAGGACTGGACTGGAACATTCACAGAAATATAACAGTCAGGATGGGACTACAGATTCTTACAGGACGCACCATCCCTCCATCTCTAACTCCAAGGACACAAGAAGAGTCCATGCAACCCAGAGTTCTGGGAATCTTTTAGGGAACTGCTCAGCGTGAGCAGTGACACCACACGAACGTCATGCAGACATCTGGCACTTCAGAGCTGGTGAGTCTGCCAATGCCTTTGGTACAGAGGAAATGTCAACCAATGGGAATGTGATCCCACTGTGCTCTTCTAATTCTGCTTCATGTTACTATTAGCCTTACCATGTGGAGGGTGGAAGGGTCAGCACCAAGGGGCCAGGTCACCATGGTCACTTCATCATAGCCAACCCCTTAGAGGAGGGGCATGGCTCAGACCAGCTGGACATCTGAGGGACCATGAGAGACAAAACCTCCAAGAACTGGGAAGGAAACTGCATGCCGTGCTGACAGTCATTCTGAGCCAGTCCAGATCTTCAGTAGAAGAGAAATCCTCAAACTATCAAAGGTTCTAAAAATATGTTTCTTATTCTAGTGTCTCTGAGTTGAGTCACAACACTTCAGATCCATGAGATTGTTGTACAGAGGCAAATGGAAATCAGGAAACCAACACCTGGAGAAACCAGTGGACCAACATTACATGGCTCAATGTGTTAGATCCAGCTTGGCCTGACTACAGCCATGTGAATCTAAGCATCAAGAGCAGCCATGAGAAACTCTAACCTGCTCCCCCTACATGGCCTGTCATTGCAGTGGCATGTGGGCTTTCAAGGGGACTGCAGGGCTGTCAGTGTTAGAGACACACCTAGCATCCTTGGTGTTAGCTGAGACTAGAGCAGTCACATTCTGACTCTGATGAATGTCATCACTGTCCTGGTTACTATATGTAACTCCTCCCTCTGAGCCCTGTAGCAGCCCACCAGGCTTCCATCTTTCCTCTGCTTGGCATTGAGCATAGCTCTCCACCAACGATAATAGTATGGTATCTTGACCCTGTCCTTTTTGTGTTCCCATGCCACATCCTTCTGTTTCAATTACTGTTTTATATTCAATTTTTTTAGACAAGATAGGTAATATCTATTGAACACAAGTCTATAAAAATAAGAGGACAAGATCTTTTTGATCAGCGACCCCATCTTGGCCAGGACACCTTCCTCCAGACTGAGAAGAAACTGAGGATCACCAGCTGAGTCTCCTGTCACAAACTGTGAACTTCAACTCCAAACCATACTTTGCTGAATTGTAGTGCAAATCTACCTTGATTCTCTAAGCCCAAACCTACCACTGACACATCACAGCACATAGACTTTTACTTTGATGTCATTGGTCTCTCAGGTGACCATGCCCACTTGGAGGCCTGGCTCCTCGTCAAGAATTCGAACAACTTTTTTATCACCACCCCCATCTCAACATCATCTTGATCACCGTCATCATCACCATTGCTATTACTGTTGAAAGGTCACAGCCTGGAGGACACATGGGTGAGCTGATTCTGCTGCTGCTGGGAGGAATAGCCCAGAGGTCACAGGGATACTTCCCTTGGAGGAGGGGATATTGGCCACCATTGTGCCTTCTCCATATATAGAACTCTAACTCTGACTTTCTCCCATTTTCAGTTCTCCAGGTTTCCTGCCTTCTCAGTGCTTGTTCTTGTGTAGCCCTCCCTATTCACAGCCACCATGTTCAAGTCCCACTCCCATTCTTTAGGTTGGAAAGATCCCTTGTTTAGACTCCAATTTCTGTCTTCTACTTGAGTCACTGGCTGTCTGCATTGATCTCGCTGTGCTCAATCACAGAAATACAAACTCTTCAATCCTCAGTTCCAAAGACTTTATTTTAAGTGCTTTCCCTTGTAAAGGATGCCTCCACCCTTTCCACCCCACCCCCCAATTGATGCCATCTCTCCTGCATTTTTAGCTTCTTGGGGTAGGTGTCACTGAGGCAAATCTGACTGCAGAACCTTGTGAATCTGCTCAAATTCCTGCAACTTTCTCTCCAGCATGAGGGCCAGTTTTCTCAGTGCTGCTGCTGACTCTGTTGTTGCCCCATTGTACAAATCTATTGAATCTGCCACGAGGTGATATACATCCAATGCAAGGAAGAGACCAGTAATGCTTATTCCTTTAATATTGGCTCTTAATATGTTCCTGAACCTCCTTGAACCTTCTGTAGAGAAGATTTCTCCGACTTCTTCTATTGGGCGATAATCAGCTCTAATCCTGATGGCCCTGATTAGTTCCTTGAGGCTTTTGCAGGCACTCACTAAATCCACACCCGTATTACAAAGTTTGACTGTGATCTTAGGCATGATTTTCATAAGCTCATAGAATGTATTCATGCTGGCTCCAACCAGACGACTGGCTTCGGATTCATCTGAGAGCCTGCTTGCGTTTTCCACTATGGTGGTGGTGAGGCTAGTCATACATGCTACCAGCCCCAAGGAAGTTGCTGATAGCATCAGGCTGGTTCCTCCTGTAATGGGTGTCAGAACTAGACCCAGGATGCCCAGGACTCCGGAGACAGTGCTGGTGGAATCGGCCACCACATTGGAGATGGTACAGCCACTGTGCACTTTATCAAGATGGTCAGCCAGGGAGCGAAGCTTCTGGATGTGTTCTTCAAGTTTGATTTTTAGCCGAGGAAATTCTTTCAAAAACCTCTTTTTCTTCAGCTCCCTTTCAACTCTCTCATTTTTATCTGTGGGATTCTGAGCTAAATGCTTCTTCAGCGCATCATGCAGGGCAGCTTCCTCCTCGCTGTGACAGAAGGGGACAAGAGCATGAGGGAAACAGGCTTTGTATTTTTCTTTTTTTTTTTAAAAACTAAACTCTTGTTCAAGATATACTTCCATACTACAAACCCAATAGGAAATGCTTATACAGAGTCCACAATTGTGCTATCTACCATGAATCTTGGGTACATTCTATATAACCATGATATTTAGTCTATAAAGATACAGGTCAGTGTAAAGTTGAACCATGGCATTGTAGGGACAGACTCTTTTTAAGATGCCTCCACTCAAGGTCAGTGTCACCTCTACCTGTGGCGACCATGTAGATGAGCACAGGGAAGTGAGTTTAGAGCAAGTACTCTTTAACTCAGAGAACTGTGTGTGTTGTGAGGGATTCCTGTTTCCCAGGAGTTGCCTCTCTGCCCTCAGCTGCTGGGAAGTCATCTGCAGCCCATGCAGTACTCAGCCTGCAGGAATGCCTGTGCTTGGCTGGGGAGCTCTGCAAGGGACACATAGTGCAAGTCAAGAGTGGATTCCTCAATCTTAAAGGCTCCCAAGCCTGAGCAGTCAAAAGCATGCTCTGGCTTCATGGGACCGTACATAGTGACAGTACAATCGCTGTAGAAGCTTTGCACAAAACTCCTCCATCTCCTGTACACAGTGTCAGCATTAGGTAGATTTGGGTCCCATTTGAAATATACTTCACTAAATATCTGAAAATATGTCTTAGTGGGAAACTGCAGGATCTAAGATACGCCTGTTCTCAAGAATTACCTGTAAAAATGCTCAATCTGAAAGATGTGGGGTGTGGTGGGGACTTTGGAGTCATTTCTGACCCCGGGAGGCACTGGAGTCCAAAGGCATTGACCTTAGGAATATTTCCGTGAGGTCCGTGTCACTGGAATTGATCTGATGTTGGTGTCCCTGTAAGGATTGTGCTATCTCCTGCCCTCCCTGACAAGTGTCTGTAAGTCCAAGTGATTCCATGTCTGTCACCTAGGGCAACAGTCTTAATCAGTGTCCTTTGGCTGCTGAACCCCGGTTCAGGATAAAGATTCTTTCCTAGGGTGGGCTGCCTGGTGTACAGTAGTCATGTGATTCTTTTGTACACTCAATGAAGGACAAGGCTGTGTCCTGAGGACAAGAAGCTTCAGGGATTGAATGTCTCCTTGATTTGGCTTCTTGTGTTTTCATTGGCTGATGGAAACCTTCTGGTTCCATGGTCAACTGTACTAAACACCTGACATGTGAGTTCAATGGGTCATTCTAGATGATTCCTAATCCCATAGTTGGTTTAGCAGAGTCCTTCATCAACTGCTGGTGTCAAAAGGAAAGAAGACTCACTGGGACCCTTTCCTCAGACTTTACTATTTAGCTATATTTGAGAATTTAAAAGTAAAACAAAACAAATAAAAACCCCAAAGCCATGAGACCCCCCTCCTAGATCCTTTTTCCTGCTGTCTGCTCTGCAGATGCCCAAAGTCCTTTCCCTCCATAGCTGGAGTCACAAGGTAGTGGCTAAGAGCAGAAGAAAAGTCACTAACACTGGATGGTGGCACTTGATTTTTTTCCCCCTGACATGTGGTTCCTCCAAGGCTGTCACCCAGCTCTGTAGAGCTGCACTGTGGGCTTTTTGCCTTCTCATCTGACAGGAGGATCCTGTTGTTGTTACAGCTCCTCAGATGGGAGGAGAGTGACTGAGACAGAACCTGGAGACATGGATGAGCATGTCTACACTTTTCTGACTTGTCTCAAGATAAGTTTTTGAGTCCTCAGTTCTACAGGAGATCCCCAAACTTGATCTCTTCCCACTCTTATAGTTGACTTTCAATGTTAACTTTCAGGGGCACCCACTGTGTACTCCTCATAAGCTAGAATTCCACACACATGATCTTATTTTTTCATACTATAGTTTTACTCATGAAGTAGTAACTGATTTGCTAAGGTTACATAACCAATAGATGGCAGAAATGATCCTGGTACTCTGAGCAACATCTTCAGTCAACCTGAAGTGATTTCCATCACGGAATCACCTTGGATTTCCATCAAGGAAGCTCTTGGATGGTTGAGAAAGTTGAGAAGGAGGGCCCATAACCCCACCCCCTGGGACCGCCTAGAGTGGGTATGCCTGACCAGGAAAAACCCTCATCCTTATGATCGGTGGGCAATGCTGGGTGCAGCATGCAGATAACCTTGACAACTCTGCTGCCTCCACAAATGCCTTCCAGACTCCATCTTCAGTTATCAGACGCTCCAGATCCTCTCTGCTGAGTGTGTCCGTGAGATAATCCACAATTTCTTCCACGATGCGTCTTGTCACTATTCATCAAGAAAAAGAATGATATTAGAAGACAGTGTGGAGGAGATTTTAGGGCAAGTACCAGGAGTTGGTGAGAAGCCATGTTCAAATGTGTTTGTTTGTGGGTCCTAATGGTATTTCCAGGGTTGGTGATTCAATGGTATCTCCCAAATTCATATGTTAAAAGCTCTTAGGATTAGCAACTGTATTTGGAGACAGAACCTTTAAGGAAGTAAAGTAATGAGATCAAATGATGCCATGACTATAGAGTGCTATTCAGAGGAACTGGAGGCCTCATGACAAGGATTACCAGAGCTATTATCTACCATCTACCATCATTATATTTTCTGTCATATATATATGTCTCTCTTCCTCTGCGCCTCTTCTATGAAGAAGTATGCTTAAAAGAAATTCCACACTAGCTCAGAATTGAGAAATAGATGGTTATTTATTTAGGGGTAGATTCACAAATCAGAATTCTCTGCTTTAACAGAGATCAGAAACAGAATCCTGCAGCCGGAAAATAGAGAGACCATACGCATGCTCTACACCAGCATATATAGTGTAAGAGGCCACACCCCAGTGGGCCAGTAACCACTGGCTGTAGGACTTCCTACAGCACTTCTTCTCTGATCCTGCTCCACACATACAAAGGAGACATCATGTGCAGACATCATAACTCTGTTTCCTGTGCACACCTCCAAGAGGGTGTTTACTGGGACCCACTTTCCATACGTTCATCACAGACATTGCTTTCCATGACTGAGTGAAATCATGGGTCTTTTGTTGAAGTTTCTTGTTCCATCCACCATGAACCTCTTACATGTCAAACACTGTGATACCAGTGCCTTCACATGTGACTTTAAGTCATTAGTGGGATCTTCAATATTTCATTGTGACAATAATGATATTTTCAAAGAAAATGGAATTAACATCAGTGTATACTGAACATGGGAGAGCTCAGGGCTTCTGGAGACCAAGACATCCCTGAGACTTGACTCTTGAATATTTCATGTCTCCAAAGCCAGGACCACATAGACAACACTTCCAGGTGTGACTGCCAACTTGGCATAGACCCTTGTCACAGTCATTCACACCAGAAACAGCTTTGTACATTGAAGCAATGGCATTCCAGGAGCAAGAACGCTCTGGGCTTTCTCCATTCCTGAGCTGGAGTTTAGCTGGCTGGGGCCTTGCCTGGAATGCATCCTCCCATTGTCCCACTTCAGAGCAAGAACTTACACTCAGTGCCCTTATATCCTTGACAGTCACAGTCATCCTGTGACATTGAGCTTTCTAGTGCTCTTTTCTCTGCAAATGAAAAATGCTGAATGCTTATCACTTCTTATTGTCCCAATTGCTCTTTTCACTGTAAACCTACATAAAGAGTCACCACTAATAACCATCCAAAGACTCAAAATTACACTCTATTGACCTTTCCCCACAAAAATTTCCTGGCTGATCTAGAACTCACCGTGTGGACCAGTCTGACTCCAAGTTCACAGAGATCCACCTACTTCATCCTGTCAAGTTCTAGGAGTAAGGCATGCATGCCACACTCAGCAGGGCAATGCACTCTAAAAGCCTCCACACAAGGGTTGACTTCCTCCATTATGCCTCTATATCCTAAGACTTCCATAACCTCCCCAAGTCACACCACCAACTGGAGACCAAGTGTTAAAATGCATGAGCCTCTGAGATATTATAGAATAAAGACAGCACAATTATATACACACTTATATTCTTCAACTCCTTTTCCATTGGAACACTTGTGATCTGGAAGCAGCCAGAAAAGAAGAAATTGACTACCTGATACTGCCATGAGGACGTTCTCGGTCTGAGCACACAAGGATTTCTGACAGGTTTTCCTTAAGGCTCTTCAGGTGGCTAGGCTGGAAGGAGAAGGAAAGAAAAAACTGTAAGATGTAATGGGGACATCTGCAGGGAAGGTAAGGTTGGAGGGGCCAGAGACCCAGTGGTTTCACCAGAGTGGCAGTAAAGGATCAAAGGACTGACAGCCATCATGCTTCTCCTCCAGTGGGTTCTGCACTGCTATTTACAGATGCCAGTCATCTGGTCTACCATCTCTCCCCATCCTGGCCAAGACAGCCTTCCGGCCCTGTCAGAGTCCAAGGAGAACGTAACCAGCTAGAGACATAGCCATGAAAAAAAAGTGATAGAGTCCACACATAGTAGAAATGGGAAGGGATGTTCTGTCAACTATTTGGTGTAAACACATGCGAATTAATGTTAATAGAAAAGATTTACTGTGTGTCTCTGACACACAGGGCTCTTCATACACATCATTAGAGGACCACCATCCTCCATGAGATGGGAACTCCTGTGAGCCCCATTTTAAAGCGGCGGGAAGAGCATAAGGGTTTGCTGACACCCGCAAGATTTCATAGTAATGCCGGAACAGGGTTTGATCCCAGGTTGTTTTTATTGGTAATCCATCTTTTAGGTATGATTCTCCACTCTCTAAGGCACCCATCAGCATTTCATCCCCTCCCCATGTGACTATGAGTGGCTTCTCACCTACATAAGGGCCTGTGCCCTTGGATGGTTAAATTCACGGATGCTGCCCTGTTCTGCCAAAGTTCACATCCTCCTTGTTCTGCAGGATCCTGCATCCCACCAGGGCTGGAGTTCCTGTTAGTCCCTGTCCCTGTCCCTGCTCTAGCTCATCCAGTGCTCTGCCCTCCTCCTTAAATGTTCAACCTTAGGTAGCTTCTAATCACCAAGTGAAATGAACACTCTCTTGAATACAATTTCTACACTGTGGGTTACATTCTTTAAGATATTTCTAGTAGAAACATGAGTAGATCACAGAGCTTCAAAATTTAACTTTTTCATAGCCTGGGGCTCAATGTTGCATCAATAATGTGTGAGAAGCCACATTCCCATGAGCAATGCACAAGGGTGGGCATTCTCCCTAGGCTACTAGTGTACAGTATCTTTAAGTAAACAGGAGAGACTGATTGCACATGGGGTATCCTCAACACTGGAGAGGCTGAGGCAGGGTGGCAGCTGGCAGTTTGAGTACAGCTGATGCTTCATACCGAGATCCTAGTTTTAACTCAATACAAACACCACTAAAAATCTAAGGCTACATTTTGGTGGTGAAAAGCCCCTCAGTGTTTATGATGCCCCGGGAACAATCCCCAGTGCCACAAATGGGCAGGATAACCAGATCCTCCCTGTAGGCTTGCCCAGTCACTCCCAGCCCTGGATGGCCTATAACTAAGGGCACTTCTCAACATTATTCTTGCCACCTACCCCATTCCACCTTCAGGACCAGTGGGTTTGGCATGATCCTGGTAGCAGCCCATGCTGGTAACCAGGACCAACTGTACAGCCTCTTTCTCTAGGGCCCAGCTAGGGTCCTACAGGCTCCCCACATCTATAGCATAGGGACAGCAGAGTGTGTTCACAGGAACTATGTGGGATCAGAGAGGCTTGCTTTGTCCAAATGGTTGGGAACTGACAGGACAACAGTAAGGAAGAAGACAGACAAACCAGAGTCTACAAGTATCAGGATTTCCTCTGTTGCCTTGAGACAGAACAAGGACAGAGAGTGACCAGGTAGTAAGCAACCATGGAAGCCTATGGAACAGAGGTCGAGACACATGGTTTCCTTAAGCCCGTTGGTTGGACCCCAGAAAGTGGGTGTATGTCTGTGTCTGTCTATTCTTCACCCAGATACACAAGGCAGAGCCTGCCATTCCATATGCCCCCCCCCAACCAGGCTGAGAGCCTCCAGGTGAGGGACAGAGGATACAAGCCTGCCACCCACTGCTCACCTTTTCAGGATCCTGAATAAGCCTCTTTCTTAGGCAACCTTGGTTTCCACACAGAGCCTCTCTTGGCATAAGAGCACTACAGAGACAGGTTGTGTAAGACATCTCCCACCCCACAGGAAGGGATCCTTTTGTCTCAGAAGGCAGCATTGTCCCCATCCTGCTTCACTGGCAGCACCCCAGAGCCAGCTTTACTGCCCCAAGAAGGGCAGGCTTAGGTCCCTGACCTCCTCCATCTTTTTGTTCCCATAATTTCACAATGGAGTGGACACCCACACCAGATACCTTTCTTCTGTGGTTCCCTGTCATGTTCCAAGAATTCTATCATCCAAAGTGAGCCACTGAAGTTCAGTGATCCCATTTGATGCCTTCTCCAGTCTTTCCTGTGCTAAGGAAGAACAGCCAGACCCAACCTGGCTGTGAGTCCAGATCTACTGCCCTTGAGTGCATCTATAAAATGGTCCATAGCTTCCTCTAGGCTGCAGTGAAGATTGGCAGTGGAAGGACTGCACACCTTCCCATTCTTACCGAGGAGATTTCTGGATGAATTTGAGCAGGACTCAGGTTCACAAGAGTGTGGGTGCTGCCACTGAGTGTGTCTGTGACAACCTGACAAAGGCTAGAACTCAAAGGGAAAGGGAAAGCCTCCTCCTCTGAGCAGCTCAGACCCACATGAGACCCCAGACCCAGTTTCTGAGCCCCACCCTCACCCACGTCCCTGTCCACCCTCTCACAGGACCATCCTCAGGCTGACTTTCAATTATTCTATGCACACCCATGTTGTTTGTGTGTTCTCTATGGTCTTCAAGAAAAAAGAATCTGCCATACAGCCCTTTTCACAGGGGTTGCCTAAGACCATTCGCATTTCAGATATTTGCATTATGCTTCATAAGAGCAACCAAATTACAGATACGGAGTAGCAATGAACATAATTTTAAGGTTGGGGTCGCCATATCATGAGGAACTGAGTAAAGGGTTGCATCCTTAGGAAGGTTGAGAACCACTGTCCTGGAGGCTCAGGCACCTACCACAGTTCACTCTGCACAGCTCCTGGGTTCTGACCAGCCCCGTCTCTCCCCAAACTCTCCAGCCTCTCCTCACCCCTCAAGCAGTCCTGGGCCCTGGAGTAGATGGTGTCTAGAGTGGTCTGCAGAAGTTGGTGAGCACGGCCCTTGGAATCTACCTTTATATAGACCCATCATGCATTGCTGCCTCTCAGAAGTTCCAAGCATCCTCTATGGCAAAGCCCACTACCTCCTCTTCTTCTTTTTTGGTTTTTTGAGACAGGGTTTCTCTGCGGCTTTGGAGCCTGCGCTGGAACTAGCTCTTGTAGACCAGGCTGGTCTCGAACTCACAAAGATCCGCTTGCCTCTGTCTCCCGAGTGCTGGGATTAAAGGCGTGCTCCACCACCACCCAGCATGAGGCCAAAGTCTTCTTCTCTATCAGAAACCTGCAGCTGGAAAGCTGTGAGAATTTGTTGCTTTGTCCCAGGAGAAGGGACTGAGAGGAGTCAGACACAGGGAACAACATAACCCTCTCTTCTGGGGCCTATTTCACCGTAATGAATGTCACTGGGTCTTGGTGGCCATATCCTCACATCTTTGAAGGAGGGAGATAGGTAATTTCTCAGGACCAAAACACTACAGTTTGCAACACATTTATCTCACAATTTTATTAATTTAGTAATCATTCACTAAAATATATGTCTTTCTCCATTTTATAATTCAGTGTGTAATTACTACATGTACTATGGGGCTGTGCTGCCATTTTGCAGGTGGAGAGATTGGGGTGAGGAGCAAGCACTTATGTTTCATCCTACAACTTAGGATTGAGCCAAGAGTCAAGCCAATATCAAGCTTTAGACACAATGCACTATTGACCATGCTTCCTTGTAGGGAGTTATTTTGCCATTAAAAAACTTGTCATTTATCTATCTATCGATCTATCTATCTATCTATCTATTTTGCTTTCTTTTTTGAGGTTTTTAAAAACAATTATTAGACTTTTTAAAAATACCAATACAAGTTCTCACTCCCTTCCCTCCTCCCAATTCCTCCACACACCCTCCCACACCACCCACATCTAATCCTCAGAGAGGGTAAGGCACATTGCTTTGTGGAAGGTCCAAGGCTCTCCCTACTATATCCAGGCTGAGCAAGGTATACATCCAAAGAGAATAGGTTCCTAAAAATCCAGTACATGCA
Organism: Dicrostonyx torquatus; assembly: GCA_028555095.1. NCBI lineage: Eukaryota > Metazoa > Chordata > Mammalia > Rodentia > Cricetidae > Dicrostonyx > Dicrostonyx torquatus. The sequence continues at coordinate 41,145 of JAQHUG010000806.1, read as the reverse complement.
GTAGGGATAAATCCTGGTGTCACTGCCAGTGGCCCCTCAGTCTGTCACAGCCATGCAACTGTAAACCACATTCAGAGGGATTAGTTTGCTCCTATGCTTGTTCTTTTCCTGTCCATCTGGAGTTGGTGAGCTCCCATTAGCTCAGGTAGACTGTTTCAGTGGGTGAACCCATCATGAGGAGAACTTGAGGGAATAGGATAGTTGAGATGGAGGAAAGATAGAAATGAGAGCTAGGAAAGAGATATCTTGACTGAGGGAGCCATTATAGGGTTAGCAGAAACCTGGATCTAGAGAAATTCCCAGGAATCCACAAGGCTGACTCAGCTAAGACCCTAAGCAATAGAGGAGAGGGGGCCCAATCTTGACTTGCCCTGTAGTCAGACTGATGGTTATCTTAAATATCACCATATTACCTTCATCCAGCAACGGATGGAAACAGAAGCAGAGACCCGCATCGGAGAACTGGACTGAGCTCCCAAAGTCTAGTTGAAGACTGGGAACTGAGAATATGAGCAAAGAAGTAAAAAAAATCTTTTCTTACTCTTGATACCCTATATCCCTCCATCTCCAACTCCAGAAACACAAGCAGATCCCACCTTACCTGGAGACTCTGAATTTCTGCTAGGGAACTGCTCAGCATGAACAGTGACACCCCAAGACAGTCATGCAAATGATTGCTATCTCATAGTTGGGGACTCTGCCAATGCTCTTGGTTCAGAGGAATCTTCAGCCAGTGGGAATGTGATGGTTGTGATTTAGAAAAAAGTAGCATGTGAGAGAAAGATGCCAAGCAACAGAATTCATGGGGAGAGTATTTTATTAGGGAAAAGGGAACTTAAAAGGAGGGAAGGGGATGGAGAGACTGGTCTCTGGGGACAGGAGAGGCAGAAGAAAAGAGAAGGGAGAAAGAAAGAGATGGAAATGAAGACAGATTGGAATAGAGAGACAAAGAGAGAGAAAGATGGGAGGTGGGCAGGACCCTTTTAAAAGGGAACATGGTGAATTTGCACAGATTGTTCTCTTAGTGGCTACAGCTGAAGACATATCCCACAAGGTCGGACCAGCACAGATGCCCGAATGCTAACAATGATCACAATTCAATTGAAGATGTCATAATCTTGCTGTATGCTAATATCAGCCTTACCAAGTTTGGTGGGTGGAGAGGGCTCAGCACAAAGGTGCCAGGTCACCATGATCACCCTACCCTCACCAGCATCCTAGAGAAGGGGCTTGGTTCAGACCAGCTGGACCACGCATGGGGTTACCTGTATCAGAGACCAACTACACCAACTACCCTTGAAGCAGTCTCCTTTCTCTAGAGACCTTAAAGGAAACAGGAATCTTCCATATGAGCAAGTGACAGGGTGGCTGGTGAAGTCATCTGAGCGACCATGACTGACAAAGTTCCCTGGACGGCAAAGCACAGGGCCTTGTTGATTGCCCATTCTGAACCAGTCTATTTCCCCAGAAGAGGAGAAATCCTCGAACTCTCAAGGGTCTTAAAAATGTGATTCTCATCTTTGAGTGTCTGAGATGAGCCAGGACACTTCAAACACCACGACATTGTTGTCCTGTGGTGAAGGGAAGTCAGGAGACCTGTGTCTAGAGGAGCCAGTGAGCCAGCATTACACAGGCTCAATGTGTCAGTGCATGGGTCCAGCTTGGCCTGACTCCAGCCATCTTGAGTCCAACCATTAAGAGCAACCATGAGAAACCTCAGCCTGCTCTCCCTCATTGCCCCCTTCCCCTGCAGTGCCATGTAAGGTTTTGCAAGGGGTCCCAAGTGCTGTCAGTGGAGGAACCACGCCTGCCATCTCTGGTGTTAGTTGAGACTAGGGCAGGTGCATTCTAACTATCCTGCTTACCATATATAACCCCTTGATTGCACTAGACTTGATCACTGCCATCATCTCTGTGACAGCCCATTACCTATGCTAGGAACAACCAGGAGAGCCTTGCCCTTTTCTTCCCAGACTGTCTCTGGCCTCTCTGTTCCCCACCTTCTATCGCGTTGGTCTCTATTACCAAAGGATGTGAGAGGAACATGTAAACAATTGTTTTTCCTTACTTATGTGTTTTGTTATCTGGACAGGCGCTCATGTCCCATTCATCCTCCAATATGATGTGTCGATGAGCCTGACCTTAAACTCCTTATCCTCCTCCCCCACCCTCTAAATGCTAGGATTGCCAGCATGCATCATGCTCAAGCCTTCCTATGCTTGTTTGAGAAGGAAGGAAAAGAGAAAATTCAAAGGATGCAAAACAAAAACAGAATCCAACCACAGCCTGAGGAGTAGTGGACCATGAACAGCCGTTTGGAATTTCCATTCACTGGTGACACCCGGGGCCACCACCTTGGACCAGTTCCCTCCAGCCTCGCATATTCCTGCACTAATGTGTCTAGGGACTTGAGACTTAGAGAACCTTGGCAGAGTCACTTCCTTCCTTATCTTTCCATTTCCTCTGTAGGCTCACATGGTCAGGAAACACAACAGGCAAAGCATTGAAATCTGCTGTCAATCACTGACCTGCTGTGGGAACCACACTGCCTTTGGGGTTCATGGTTATAGAAGGTTCCAGAATTTTTGAGGACCATCAGCAAGACCTAGTTGTTAGATCACAGACCATTTAGCCATCTCCTACTCCCTGCCTCTCTCCTTTCCTTCCTCCCTGCCTCCACACTGTCTTTGAGAAATCAGACCATGTCCCCATGCCTCTCTGGTCCCCACCTTCTATCGCATTGGTCTCTATTACCAAAGGATGTGAGAGGAACATGTAAACAAATGTTTTTCCTTATTTCTGTTATTCAGAGTCAATCAGACACCTACTCTAAAATTGGCTTTGAGCTCTGGCCAGGCTCCTCAGTCTCTGGGGACACATTATAAAATTGAGGGAATTTTTTATGTCAGTCTCTCTTATTCTCTCTCTCTTCTCTCCCCAGCTTTATGTCCTTCTGCCTTGCTGTCCATGGCAGCTGTCTATCTTACTATTTAATTAGACTTTATTTCTCAATGGACCTTCTCTCCAGGCCTTAGAGTGAAGAAGCTTCCTTTAAGGCTCTGTCACATCACTTCTGAAGATTCTCTGTCCCCTGAGTGGTGAAGCCCAACCATGACATGCCCAGGGTGACATTCTTGTCCAACAAAGCTCCTGCTAGAGGTTGATTTCCTGCCAGCTCCTTTCCCAAAGGGCTGCCTTTCTTACACCAGCCAATATTGAATGAGCTTACACGGGACCACATCTGACCCGTCTATCCAGTGGGCAGAGTGCGAGCACACGTCCAGGAAAACGTGCAGGGTGACAGAAGCAGCTGGTAGTTGGAGAGTTTTAAGGCCAAAGGAGAGGAGGAATCGACGTTCCAGTCAGGTTTTAGTGGTCAAGCAAACCCGAGTCCAGTGACACCAGAGAGTACTCCCAAAACTGGAAAGAGTGCTGCAGGGGTGGGGACATAGGGGACACTGGGCTTCCTAGAGCTAGGTCTGGCTATACAATGCAGGCTTGTGTGTGTGTGTGTGTGTGTGTGTGTGTGTGTGTGTGTGTGTGTATGTGTGTCCCCGTCCATCCTAACCCCCACATGGACATATGAGAGACTCTGCCCTGTCCTCTCATCCCCTAATAGGTGAGCAGAGGCCAGGTGAAGCCCAGAAGGTAAATGGCTGCCAGCTACCTGCTCAGCCCCTGTCCCAGAATCCTGGTCAAGTCTCTCTCTTCTGAAGCCTCAGTTTCCTCACAAGGCCTGACCCAGAGTGTGGGTTCAAAGAAAGAAGGGTGCAAAATCCCTGGGGTCCTTGTGTCTCAAAAAGTAGTCCTTGTCCCCATTCTGCCTTAGTTATGCCACTCAAAGCCATCTCTGCATGTCCAGGCCCCAAGAACAGAGATGTGTGGTCCTTGCCCCCTATCTTGTTGCTTCCTCCCTTTCCCAGAGGAGGGACACTGAGAGCAGACTTTTCCCTGAAGTCTCCAGGTCAAGTGTCAGGAATCTGGCAGACATGCTGAGCCCCATAGGTTCTATAGGCCCGTCTGAGGAGTCCCTCATCCAATCATGTGCTTATGCCAGATAAGAAAGGGGCAAGCGGCCGAACCCCACCCTGGCTGCTAGGGCAGTTTCATTGCTGCTGTGTCTGTGACCCGAGGCAGATGCCTGACCTTGCTGAACTTATCATGATCCTCTTACAGAGTAGCTGTGGGATATGCAGCCGTGAGAGCTTAGCTTAGACATTCCCCAACTTACCAAGAATCTTCAACAGGATGAATTCAGATGGGACTGGAGAGTCCTTAGCTGTGTGGACACTGTGACCAGCTGTGCATCCAAGTGATTGTTGAACACGGCTTCCTGCTGATATACTCAAAGCAGAAAACGAAAGAGAAAGCCCCACTTGGCTAGGAACTGATAAACACAGGAAACTTGTGATTTGGTGGATGCTACCCTCATCCCACGCTCCCTGCTGACTCAAAGGAGTGACCTTAGTCCAGACATTCTAGGTTTTTGGCTGAGCTTGTTTCAAATGGGAGTCGCTGTGGTCTGGAGGGAAAAGACCTGCTACCTCAGACTCGGGGACCCTCCACAGATCAACCCTGTAGCTCTTAGGCTGACATCTAAGCAGAATGTGCACGTGGAGGAGAAATAGTTTCCCAAGCCACACACTTTCTCTACTCCTACCCCTTTCTCTATGCAACCCCTGGGAATGGGAAAAGTTCCCCTGAGCAAAAGAGGAAGTTCCATTCCTTCCTCTTTCATTATTTATGTGTCCTTTTCATCAAGCAATCTGTGCAATGGGAAAGCTCAAAACCTACCATTCTCTGAAAATGTAGAGCCCCCCACCAAGACCTTGTCAGGGTGGGGAATCCTGCAGAACAATTCTTCCTGGACAGACTGGATTTTCCCTTCTGTGCAACACTGACCAAGAGGTCTTCAAATACTTTTTGCTGGGTCCTTTCTAGGAGGATGAACGACAGCTGCTGAAAAGATTTCCTTTGTCTCCCAGTTGGCCCCAGCTATTAGAAAATATTTTCAAATTAGAAAAATGTAAAGGTTTAAATGAGTCCCAGTTGCTGGAGGTAGCTCAAAGGTGTTTAATAAAAGAGAACCGATTGAGAGACGACACCTTATATATAAACTGAAAACTACTGTCACCTTCTCTGATGATGACACACAGTTAGACTTACAGATTCTGTCAGAGGAATATCTCCTATATAAAAGTACTGGCCCCAGTCAAGGAATACAATTGAACTATATCTCGGATTTACAGTTCCTGGGAATATGGGCAGAAGCCAACCCCTAAGGACTGGCCCAACACCAAGTTCATACAATTGTTCAACTAATGAATTCAGATACACTCTGCAGATTAAACAATACCCAAAGACCCTGGAAACAAAAAGGGAAGCTGTGGTCCACATTGCCAGGCTTAGAGAGACAGGCATCCTGGTGCCCTGCCAGTCACTGTGGAATACACCTCTCATGTCTGTGAAGACACCTAGGTCCTCTGGTTGTCACGAGTCTGACTCTGCCAGAGAAACAGTATATACTATCTTGGACCAAAAGGATGCCTTCTTCAGCCTTCCATAGGCACAGGTGAGTCAATCTATTTATGCTTTTACATAGACAGACCCAGAGTTTACAGTGGGTAAATTCCCTGAACCAGGTAGTCCCGATCGGAAAAATTTCCAACTCTGATGAGACACTAAATGCTGACCTCTTGTTTTTCATCAGAGGTTTCCTCAGTTTCCTTGCACTGAAATCTGTTCCCTTTATTAGCATGACTTTAGCTAACCAATCGGAGAACATCATGGTGAGATGCAGGACTGTGAAAGGGTCCAAAGGAACTGCAGACGAGCAGGGATGTGGGCCCTCTGCTGAGTATAGAATACACTGGAATGTTCAGAGTCTTGAACAGTCTCTGAGATAAGCAGCAGGGTGGGGCTGTAGACTCTTATGGCGAGGGACTGGAGTAGGGGGTCTCTAAGTTTACGTCCATCCCACCTGGACATCCTGAAGATCTACTAACAACGACCAGTGACCAGTTGACCAGTGACATGCCAAGAAATACTACTCAGGGTGGCTGTCATTAAAGAATTGAAGATGATCTAGAGGTCATTTTAGCCCAAAGGAATGTGACCCTGATGCAATGGGAAGCATTAACTGAAGGAGCTCTAGGGGGAGTTGTGTGGACAACAGCGTCTCCTAGAGGAGGGGTCAGTGATCAAGATGTCCGATCACCATGGTTACCCTATCCCAGTCCATACACTGGAGAAGGCATGGCCCCAGAGCAGCACTCATCTCTTGCTGGTCTTTTTCTAGCGACTGGGATCTTCCAAACGAGCCTGTGACTTGGTGGCTTCTGAAATCATATATGTGGCCTGGACAGACAAAGCTCCCATCACTGGAAAGCACAGGGATGAGAGTAAGTGTGCTGTGTTGAGAGCCTAGGGTGGCTCCCTGGGAGTGGAAGGACAGCATCTGCTCCCACATGATCACAGTCTGGACACTTGTACCCCAGAACATCTGATTTTTCTTTGCTCATTATGGAAAAACCAGGCCATAGATAAAAAATGTCAGTTTCAAGAAGGTTCCAAGTTTTCAAACCAAGTGCAAATATTGCTTCTCAGCCTTTGGACTATAAGCAATTGCTGAACTGCACATAGAGATAACAGAATCTAGAACATGAATGCAATACTTTCGTTTTAAGCACAGAGAACTTTGCCCTCAGTTTGCCGAATGTGTGATCGTCAGCAGCTTTTGGATCAAAGCAGAATGAGTTGAACCACAATTGACCAGAAAAGTAGGAAATCACATGGAGACTTGCTGTTGATTATTGTGGAAGTTCAAACAAAGTTCATCCAGGAAGAGAACATGGTCATATGTTCAGAAGATTCCTGAGTGGGAGTGGACTGGTTGTGAAGGTCATGTCACTAAGCAGCACTGTAGCAAATTTTTTAATTGATTTTTAATTTTTTTCTAATAATTCTTTTATTACTTTATAAGTGATACCATTCAAAATTTTCACTTTCTCCCCTCCTCCCACTTCCATCCCAGTCCCGCACTCACCCTTCCTCACTCCTCCTCCAGTGCTAAGAGAGGGCAGGGTATCCTGCCCTGTGGGAAGTCCAAGGCCCGGCCCCCTCCATCCAGGCTTAGAAAGGCATGCATCCAAATATAATAGGATCCCAAAAAGCCAGAACATGCAGTAGAGACAAATCCCAGTGCCATTATCATTGGCTTCTCAGTCTGTTTCAATTGTGAGCCACATTTAGAGAGTCCAGGTTGATCACATGCTTGTTCAGTCCCAGTCCAGCTGGATTGGTGAGTTCTCATCAACTCAGGCACACTGTCTCAGTAAGTGGACTAACCCCTCATGGTACTGACTTCCTTGCTCATATTCTTCCTCCTTCTGTCTTCACCTGGACCTTGGGAGCTCAGTCCAGTGCTCCAATGTGGGTCATGGTCTCTATCTCCTCCATCTGTCACCGGATGAAGGATCTATGGTGATATTCAAGATAGTCATCAGTCTGACTATGGGACAAGGCCAGTTCAGGCACCCTCTCCTCCACTGCCCAGTATCCTAGCTGAGGACATCACTGTGGACACCTGGGACCCTCTCTTGAGTCAAGCCTCTTGCCAACCCCACAATGGCTCCTGTAATTAAGATATCTTCTTCCCTGCTCCCATATCTGTCCTTCCTCCATCTCAACCATCCCACTCCCCCAAGCTCTCCCCAACTCTCCACTTGTTGTCTACAAGTTGACATCCAGTTATGCCAGCACTATTTGTTAAAGATGCTTTCTTTCTTCCACTGTGTAATTTTAGCTTCTTCATCAATAATTACATGTTCATAGGTTTGTGGATTAATATCCGGGTCTTCAATTCGATTCTATTGGTCAACATCTCTGTTTTTATGTTAATACCAAGCTGTTTTCATTACTGTGGCTTTGTCAAAGAATTTGAAATTAGGGATGGTAACATCTCTGGAAGTTCCATTATTGTATAGTATTGTTTTGGCTATCGTGGGTTTTTGTT
>JAQHUG010000805.1:132057-166733 GCA_028555095.1 Dicrostonyx torquatus | reverse complement strand
TTTTTTTAAAAAATAAAAAAAAGAACTCTGAATCTAATATCTTTTGCTTAGCCTTTCTCCTGACCATTAGCCATAACAACTTGTAACCAACATTCTAAACAAAGAAAAATATCCATAGTCCATTATTTGGGAATTTGGGCATAGTTTTCCAAGATACTTCCTGCTGGTTGGGGGCTCTGATAATCTTCTGGGGACCTAAAGAAAAGTGAGAATTATGATCAAATCCTGACTGGAGTATCCTGTGAGTGTTAATCGTCTCAGACAGCAGTCTTAAATATGCACTGGATGTTGAACTCATACATCTGGGTCATCTGTTCCTACCAGAGAATATTTTTGTTTGTTTTATCCACATGTATATAGAGTTCACACGTAAAAAACTTTACACCACAAATATCATTAACCTCACGCCCACCTTGCCCTTCTAGATACTTCTAACTGTGCCAACCCAATACACAAACCTGTCCAACAGAATGGCCACTTCAAGCTGCAGTGCAGCAACTGGCCTGCAGGGGAGAGGCCAGAGAGTGGAATTGTCCTCAGCACTTGTAGCCTGATACTAGTCCCAGCCCTTGGTCTCACCCAGAAAGGGCAACCTTAGTTTTTGTAAGAGCTGTCACCCCTCCCTGCTTGCTCTCAATGTGACCGGTCCTGTCTGCAGAGGCTGAGAGCACAGACAGGCTGAGCACCTTGAGACTCAGGTCCGAGAGCTCAGATTGCCAGACACTGAGTAGCACTGGTGGGTCTCCTTGATCAAACCTGATTCTTCTTAACTCAGAATGAATTCACAGTCTTTCATTTCCTGTGAAAACAAAAGCAAAATTTATCTCCAAAGTAACATCATTTTGACTTCAATTTGAAGTCAAGGTATTTTGAAAACACCTATTTTAGTTTAATTCAGCAGCATTTATAAACAAATATCTTTTTAGCAGCTATTGCTCCTTCCTCAGCATTCCAAATATTCAAACAGAGCATAATAACATGCAGTATCCAGACTCTCTGTGTATTTTTCATCTTTACATGGCTTTATTTTAATCTCTTATTTCTTTTATTTTTACTTTTAATATTTGGCTCTTTGAGACAGGGTTTCTGTGTGTATCTTTGTCCTGGAACTGACTCTGTAGACCAGTCTCTCCTTGAACACAAAGAGATCCTCCTGCCTCTGCCTCCCAAGTGCTAGGATTAAAGGTGTGTGCCACCACACCTTGAATTCAGAGATCGGTCTGCCTCTGAATCCCAAGCATTGAGATTAAAGGTGTGTGCCACCACACCCAACTACTCTTTCTTTTTAAGACTTTATTCTGTTTCTTTCCTCTCCCAAGCCTGCATATATATTTAACATACTGTAAAACATTTAGAGTTTTTTTCCATCTTTGTATCCCTCTTTACTCTATATCTTTCTTTTTGTGACCACAAGGGTCATAATTTGCTAAGTGATATGGCCAAAATTAAAATTGTGGCTCTGATGTCTGGATCCAGCCCATTCTTTAGCTTTATGAGATTCCAGCCTCATGGCAGAGGTACTGGCTCTAGTCATGTTTTTTGATGTTTGTTTTGCTTTTTTATTTTTTTTTTATTTTTCCATTCAAAAATTTACTTCTTCCCCTTCTTCCATTTCCCCTCCTGCTCCCTCACTAACCCTTCTCCCTCCCCTCCAGCCTTAAGAGAGGGCAGGGTACCTCCAAGGCCTTCTCCCTCCATCCTGGCCTACAAGTAAACTAGGGTCCCCAAAAGCCAATAATGCAGAAAAGACAGGTCCCAGTGCCATTATCAATGGCTTCTCAGTCCACCCCCATTAGCAGCCACATTCAGAGGGTGAGTTTGATCACATGCTTGCTCAGTCCCGGTTCAGCTAGATTTGGTGATCTCTCATTAGATCAGGCAAACTGTCCCAGTGGGTGCACCAACCCCTCGCAGTCTGGACTTTCTTGCTCATCTTCTCCTTCCTTCTGTACTTCAACTGGACCTTGAACTCAGTTCATTGCTCTGATGTGGATGTGGGTCTCTATCTTCATCCATCGGATGAAATTTTTATGGTGATATTTAAGATAATCATCAGTGTGACTATGGGGCAAGGCCAGTTCAGGCACCCTCTCCTCTGTTGCCCTATGACCTAGCTAGTAACATCCCCATAGATGCCTGGGATCCCCTCTAGAGCCAAGACTCTTGCCAACCTTAAAATTGCTACCTTAACATAGATAACTTCTTTGCTCCAATATCTTCCCTTCCATCTCCACGCTCCTACTCCCTCAAACTCTCCCCAGTTCTTCCATTCTCCCTTCTCCTTCTCCCTCTCCTCTTCCACCAATCCCACTCCCACCTCTACCCCTACCCCCATGCTCCCAACTTTTGCCCAGCGATCTTGTTTGTTTCCAATTTCTAGGAGGAAATATATATATATATTTTTTTCTTTGGGTTCACCTTGCTATTTGGCTTCTCTAGATTTGTGAACTATAGGCTTAATGTCCTTTGTTTATGGGTAGAGCCCACTAATGAGTGAGTACATACCATATTCATCTTTTTGCATCTGGGTTTTCTCACTCACGATAGTGTTTTCTATTTCCATCCATTTGCATGGAAAATTGAAGATTTCATTGTTTTTTTATGGCTGAGTAGTACTCTAATGTATATATATTCCATATTTTCTTTATCCATTCTTCCATTGAGGGGCACCTAGGTTGTTCCCAGGTTCTTGCTATTACAAATAATGCTGCTATGAACATAATTGAACAAATGCTTTTGTAGTATGATTGGGTATATTCCCAAGAGTGATATTTCTGGATCTTGAGGTAGGTTGATTCCCAATTTCCTGAGAAACCACACATTGACTTACAAAATGGTTGTACAAGTTTGCATTACCACCAGCAATCGATGAGTGTTCCCTTTAATCTACATCCTCTCCAGCATAGGCTATCCTTGGTGTTTTTGATTTTAGCCATTCTGACAGGTATAAGATGGTATCTCAAAGATGTTTTGATTTGCATTTCCCTGATCACTAAGGAAGATGAACATGACCTTAAATATCTTTTGGCCATTTGAACTTCTTCTGTTGAGTATTCTCTGTTCAGTTCAGTAACCCATTTTTAAATTGGGTTAATTAGAATTTTAATGTCTAGTTTCTTGATTTTTTTTTTATATTTTGGAGATCAGACCTTTGTCTGATGTGGGGATGGTAAAGTTCTTCTCCCATTTGGTAGGATGCCTTTTTGTCTTAATGACTGTGTCCTTTGCGTTACAGAAGCTTCTCAGCTTCAGGAGGTCATCCTTGCTCTTATTGTCTCTGCCACTGGGGTTATACATAGGAAGTGATCACCTGTGCCCATGTATTGCAAGCCACTTCCCACTTTCTCCTCTATCAAGTTCATTGTGGTTGGATTTATATTGAGGTCTTTAATCCATTTGGACTTGAGTTTTTTGCATGATAATAGATAAGGATCTATTTTCATTCTCCTATAGGTTGACATCCAGTTATGCCAGCACCATTTGTTAAAGATGCTTTCTTTTTTCCATTGTATAATTGTAGCTTCTTTGTCAAATATGAGGTGTTCATATTTTTGTGAATTAATATCCGTGTCTTCAATTCAATTCCATTGATCAATGTCTCTGTTTTTATGCCAATACCAATCTGTTTTCATTTCAGTAGATCTGTAATACAGTTTGAAGTCTGGGATGGTAGCACATCCAGAAGTTCCTTTATTGTATAGGATTGTTTTGGCTATCCTGGGCATTTTGTTTTTCCATATAAAGTTAGTTTCTTTTCTCTCAAGTTCTTTGAAGAATTTTGTTGGGATTTTGATGCAGATTGCATTGAAGCTATAGATTGCTTTTGGTTGAATTGCCATTTTTACTATATTGATCCTACCAATCCAGGAGCATGGGATCTCCTACCATTTTCTGGTATCCTCCTCGATTTCTTTCTTCAAAGTCTTAAAGTTCTTGTCAAATAGATCTTTCACTTCCTTGGTTAGTGTTACCCCAAGATACTTTATGCTATTTGTGGCTGTGTGAATGGTGATGTTTCTCTGATTTCCCTCTCTGACTCTTTATCCTTTGTGTGTAGGAGGGCTACTGATTTTTTTGAGTTTATCTTGTATCCTGCCACATCACTGAATGTATTTATCAGGTATAGGAGTTCTTTGGTAGAATTTTTGGGGACACTTATGTACACTATCATATCATCTGCAAATAGTGAAAGTTTGACTTCTTCCTTTCCAATTTGAATCCCCTTGATCTTATAGCTATTGTTAGAACTTCAATCACTGTATTGAAGAGATATGGAGAGAGTGGACAAATTTGTCTTGTTTCTGATTTTAGTGGAATCATTCTGAGTTTCTTTCCATTTAACAAGATGTTAGCTGTCAGCTTGCTGTATATTGCTATTATTATATTTAGATATGATCCTTGGATCCCTAATCTCTCCAAGACCTTTGTCATGAAGGGGCACTGAATTTTGTCAAATGCTTTTTCAGTATCTAATGAAAAGATCATATTTTTGTTTCAATTTATTTATATGATAGATTACATTGATAGATTTTCATATATTGAACTAGCCCTGCATCTCTGGGATAAAGATTACTTGATCATAATGGATGATTTTTTGATGTGTTCTTGGATTAGGTTTGCCAGTATTTTATTGAGAATTTTTGCATCGATGTTCATGAGTGAGATTGGTTTTTAATCTCTTTCTTGGTTGCATCTTTGTGTGGTTTAGGTATCAGGGTAACTGTAGCTTCATAAAATGAGTTTGGCAATGACCTTTCTGTTTCTATTATATGAAACACATTAAGGAGTATAGGTATTAGCTCTTCTTGGAAGTTCTGGCAGAATTCTGCACTAAAACCATCTCTGTTTTCTTCATGTGGGCACTAAGTGCTATGAACTTTCCTCTTAGCACTGCTTTCATAGTGTACCATAGGTTTGGGTATGTTGTGTCTTTATTTTCATTGAATTCAAGGAAGACTTTAATTTCTTTCTTTATTTCTTCCTTAACCCAGGAGTGGTTCAGTAGTTGACTGTCCAGTTTCTATGAGTTTTTAGGTTTTCTGGGGGTGGAATTGTTAAATTTCAACTTTACTCCATGGTGATCTGATAAGACACAGGTGGTTACTTAATTTTTTTGTATTTGTGGATGTTTGCTTTGTTACTGAGTATGTGATCATTTTTTGAGAAGGTAATTAATTTTTGAGATGCTGAGAAGAAGGTATATTCTTTCCTGTTTGGGTAGAATGTTCTATAGATGTCTATTAAGTCTATTTGATTCATTAAATCTGTTAGTTCTCATATTTCTCCGTTAAGTTTCTATCTGGTTGACCTGTCCATTTGTGGGAGAGGAGTGTTTAAATCTCCTACTATTAGTGTGCGTGGTTTGATGTGTGCTTTGAGTTCTAGTAATGTTGCTTTTACATATGTGACTGCTTTTATATTAGGGGCATAGGTATTCAGGATTGAGACTTCATCCTGATGGATTGTTCCTTTTATGAGAATAAAGTGTCCATCTCCATCTCTTCTGATTGACTTTAGTTTCAATTCAATTTTGTTTGGTAATAGTATAGCCACTCCTGCTTGTTTCTTAGGACCATTTGATTGAAAAACCTTTTCTCAACTCTTTACTCAGAGATAATATCTGTCTTTGTGGTTGAGGTGCAGAATGTTGGATCCTGTTTTCATATCCATTCTCTTAACCTGTACTTTTTTTTTAATAGTTGAGTTGAATCCATTGATATTAAGTGATATTAATGACCAGTGGTTGATAACTCTGGTTAATTTTTTTTAGGTGGTACAGTTTGTGTGTTTCCCTTCTTTGGGTTGTGATGGTGGAGAGTTGTCAGATATCAGTGCTATTGTGGGCATTTTTGGATTCCTTGGTTTGTGGTTTTATTTCTAGTACTTTCTGTAAGGTTGGGTTTGTGGGTATGTTACGTATTATTTAAATCTGTTTTTCTCATGGAATATCTTGTTTTCTACATCGATGGTGAATGCAAGCTTTGCTGGGTATAGTAGTCTGTGCTTGCATCCGTGGTCTCTTAGAGTCTGCAGCACATCTATCCAAGACCTTCTGGCTTTCATCATTTCCATTGAGAAGTCAGGTGTAATTCTGATAGGTTTACCTTTATATGTTACTTGCCCATTTTCCTTTGCAGCTCTTAATATTCTTTCTTTATTCTGTATGTTTTGTGTTTGATTATCATATGGCAAGGAAATTTTTTTATCCAGTCTAATTGGTGTTTTGTATGCTTCTTGTACCTTCATAAGAATATCCTTCTTTAGGTTGGGAAAGTTTCCTTCTATAATTTTGTTGAATATATTTTCTGGGCCTTTGAGCTGTAATTATTCTTGTTCTTCTACAACTACTATTCTTAGGTTTGGTGTTTTCCTGGAGTCCCATATTTCCTGGATGTTTTGTGTTAAAAATTTGTGGTTGTTTTTTTCTTTAATCAATGAGTTTATTTCCTCTATAGTATCTTCAGTGTCTGAGATTCTTTCTTCTATTACTTGTATTCTGTTGGTTATATTTATTTGTCTCTGTAGTTCCTCTTCATTTACCCAGATTTTCCATATCCATCCTTTGTGTTTTTTTTTCATTACCTCCATTTCATTTTTCAAGTCTTGAACTGTTTCTATTACCTGTTTGATAGCTTTTTCTTGGTTTTCTTGGGTATCTTTGAGAGCTTTGTTCATTTCTTCTACCTTTTGTTTTTCTTCTCCATTTCTTTATAGGAGTTTTTCAAATCCTGTTTAAGGGCCCTGTTATTTTCATAATGTTACATTTAAAAATGATTTTTAATGTTATTTTCATAATGTTACATTTAAAAATGATTTCTTCTACTTCTTCTGAAATAGAGTGTTCAAGTCTTCTTGTTGTGTGATCACTGGTTCTGGTATTGTCATGATGCTTTTCATGTTGTTCGAGGCATTCTTGCATTGGCGCCTGCCCATCTCTTCCTTCAAATACAGCCAGGACAGTCTTGGCATCTTGATCCAATCTTTTCTGTGACTTGGAGAATTTTCTTGGTCTGCCCTCTCTTAGGGCCCCACAGCACTGGAGCCAGTTTTGCTGGTGGATCTGAAGACCCCAAAGATGGAAGGAGTGCCCTCTGGCTGGATTTCCTCAGTGCAGGAGCAGGATTGGTTCCTGGGCTAGGGACCTTGCAGACAATAAGGCTGGCTTGGGGGGGGGCAGGATATTGAGGAAAAAAGAATCCCATGTAGTCAGAACTGGAGGTTTCCTGATTTCCTTCCGGGTACCTTCTTGCTGGGTGGGCACATACCCACCCCTCTGGATCGATCTCAGCACAGAAGCAGGAACTCCTGGTGGGCCAAGGACCCAGCAGGCAAAAGGACGAACTTGGTGGTGGGGAGGGCAGGGTCGTGTGGAACAAAGAAGCCCCTGCAGCAAGAGCTGTAGGTGCCCTGCAGTAACTTCCGGGGACCTTCCAGAAGCGTGTGCACAAACTCACCCCTCTGGATCGCTCTCCTCAGCACAAGAGCATGGACTTCTGGTGGGCCAAGGACCCAGCCACAAGGGTGAACTTGTGAGGGGAGGGCAGGGTTGTGTGGAAGAAAGAAACCCCTGCAGAAGGAGATGGATGTGCCCTCCATGGACATTCTGGCAGTATTCTCACATATTCATGCCTCTGGATACATCTTCTCAGCACAGGAACAGGGACTCCTGGAGGGCCAAGGACCCCACAGGGGAAATGGCAAACTTGGGGGAGGGCAGGGTTGTGTGGAACAAAGAAGCCCCTGCAGCAGAAAGAGCTGGAGGTGCCCTGTACTTCCTTCTTGGGACCTTCCAACAGGATGCACACACACTCACCCCTCTGGATTGCTCTCCTCAGCACAGGAACAGGGATTCCTGGTTGGGCAAGAACTTTGCAGAGGAAAGGGTGAACTTGGGGGGGCAGGGCTGTGAGAAAAAAAGAAGTCCCTGCATCAGGAGCTGGAGGTGCACTGCAGTCCCTTCCGGGGACCTTCCGGCAGGGCGGACACACACTCACTCCTCTAGATTGCTCCTCAGCACAGGAGCAGGGACTTCTGGTGGGCCAAGGACCCTGCAGCCAAAAAGGCTGTAGTCATGTTTATTGGTACAACTCTTTGGCATTTCAAGTTTCCTGCCACCACCAGAAAACATTCAGTCAGCTTTCCATCAGCATTATTAAAGTGTTTTGTGGCAGGATCTCTTAAAAGTGCTGCAAGGTTTTGCAGCTAAAGCTGAGTAATGAAGCCTCTCTTAAATGAAACACATTTGCCTCTAGAAAACAGAGCCCACCTGAGAAAATGTTTCTATCAATAAGCTGTGCTTAACTATGTTCTCTTTAATCCAGAATTACTACTCAAGCTCTCTCAGCCTTTATGTGGATCCAGTTGTCCATGTGGGTGCCATTTGTTTTCTAAGTTTTCTCTTCCACCAGCTCCCCAAGACATTTAGTCCCAAGAAATTACACAGAGGTCTAAATTAAGTATAAACTGATTGGCCCATTAGCTCAGGCTTCTTATTAACTCTTATAACTTATATTAACCCAATATGCTTGTCTATGTTAGCCATGTGGCTTGGTATCTTATTTGGCAAGACAGTCACATCTTGCTTCTTCTGTGGCTGGGTCAGGATTTTGGACCAAGCTTTTTTCTTCTCAGGATTCTTCTATTCTCATTGAACTTTCTCTACTTCTTGTCTGGTGATCCCACCTATACTTCCTGTCTGGCTACTGGCCAATCAGCCTTTATTTAAAATATAGTTGACAGAATACAGAACATTGTCTCATACCAGCTTGGTTCTTGAGGTTGATTGTGTTGTAAATTAGAGGAGAGGTGCGTGTTGTGTTCCCCAGCCGGCTGGCTCCCAAGCCCCAAGCTGCTGGCCCGCTCAGCCACTGGTTGCCTGCACCCGAAATAACCACATGAGGACAGTATTCATTTAAACTCTGCCTGGCTTATTATCACTAGCATTTTCCCGGCTAGCCCTCACCTCATAAACTAACCCATTATAAAAGTCTGTATGTCACCACGAGGTGGGTGACTTACCGGACGGATCTACGGTACTTCCACCTGCGGCGGGGGCCTCATGGCGACTGGCTCACTTTCCTTCTTCTCCTCAGAACTTCCGTTCTGTCTACTCCGCCCACCTAAGGGCTGACGTATCTTATAAGTCAGGCAGCTCTTTATTCAACCAATAAGAGTAATACAAAATACAGGAGAACACTCCCACATCATGATTGTTTTCTAATTTTTTGAGAAATTGCTATGTTGATTTCATAAGCAGATGTCCAAGTTTGTACTCCTACCATAAATGGAGAAATGTTCTTACTATCCCACATACTCTCCAGCATAAGTTGTCATCATTGTGTTTTATCTTGATCATTCTGATAGGAGTAAGATGTAATCTCAGAGTTATTTTGATTTGCATTTCTCTGATGGCTAATGATATTTAGCATTATTTTAGGTCCTTCTGAGCCCTATGAAATTTATCCAGGAACTCTCTGTTTAAGTCTGTAAACTATTTTTTCAGTTGGATTATTTGCTCTTTTGACATCAATGAAGTTTTTTGAGTTCTCTGCATATTCTCTGTCTGATATGGGGTTAGTGAAAATCTTTTCCCATTCTTTAGACTGCTATTTTGTCTTGTTGACCATGACCTTGCTTTAGATGTAGCTGTGAGTGTCTATTCTATTGGGGTTATGGTTAGGAAGTGGTCTCCCGTGCCAATGTGTTCAAGTTTACTTCCAACTTTTTCTTCTATAAGCTTTAGTGTGGTTAGTTTTATGTTGACATCTTTGATCTAATTGAATAGATCTTTCCACATCTATTCAATTTAGTACTTGAAGTTTGAGCTAGAGCAATAAGACAAAATAATAAAATAAGAAAGCAAACTCTCCCTATTTGTTGATGATATTATAGTACACATAAGTGACCCCAAAATTCTAGGAGGGAACTCCAACAACCTCATAAACATTTTTAGCAATGTACCAGAATACAAGATTAACTAAAAAAAAATCATTGATACCTTTTTATATCGATGATAAACAGGCTAAGAAATCAGAAAATGACCCCCTTCATAACAGTCACAAATAACATAAAATATCTTAAAGCAACTGTAGTATACAGTTGAAATACCTCTATGATAAAAAGTAAGTCTGAAAAAAACTGAAAAAGACACCAGAAAATATAAAGATCTTCCATGTTCAGAAGAAACATAGTTAAAAGACCGAAATTAATGTAGAAATATAATGCAATGCTCATCAAAACCCCAGTAAATTTCTTCACAGAGATCTAAGAACAATGCTAAACTTCATATGGCAAAACCAAAAGCCAAGATAGCCAAAGTCATCTTTTATATTATGGAAATTTCTGCAGGCATCATCATCTCTGATTTCAATCTGTACTATAGAGCTACAGTAATAAAAACAGCCTGATATTGGCTTAAAAACAGACAGGAGGACAAATGGACTAAAATTGAAGGCCCAAGTAACAATCCACAAATCTATGAACACCTGATTTTTTACAAAGAAGCTAGAAATATAAAATGGAAAATAGAAAGCATATTTAAAAAAATGGTGCTAGAATACTGGATACCAACATGTGGAAGAATACAAATAGGTTCATATCTATCACCATATATAATTAAAATTAATCTGTACTTCTCTTTCTTAGTAATACATTTATGTTGTTTGGGTAAGTGTAGTCTTACACTTAAAAATAATTTGGCAATGTTCCTCTATTTCTATTGTGTAGAATAATTGGAATAATAATTGGAATAATTGGTGTTAGTTCTTCTTTGAAAATCTTGTAGAATTCTGCACTGAATCCATCTGGTCCTGGGTGTTTTTGTTTGGGAGAATTTTAATGACTGTTTCTATTTTCTTTGAGATTATAGGTTTATTTAATTTGCTTATCTGGTCTTGATTTAATTTTAGTAAGTGATATTCATCCAGAAAATTGTCCATTTCCTTTAGTCTTCCCGGTTAGTGGAGTACAGGTTTTGAAGTATGACATGATGATTCTCTGGATTTCCTCTGTATTTGTTTTTATAACTCCCTTTCATATCTGCTTTTGTTAATTTGACTATTCTCTCTGCCTTTTCATTATTTTGAATAAAGATTTGTCCATTTTGATTTTCTTGAGGAACCCATCCTTTGTCTCATTTATCCTTTGTGTTGTTTCCTTTTTTTTTTTCTTTTTTGCTGAATTCAGCTGTCATTTTAATTGTTTCTTGTCTTCTAGTTCTCCTGGGTAAGTTGATTCTTCTGTCCTAGAATTGCCATGTATTTTGCTATCTTAATAGTGTGGGATGTTTCCAGATTCATTATGTAAGCATTTAGTCCCATGACCTTCCCTCTTAACATCACTTTCTTTGTGTCCCATCAGTTTGGGTATATTGTGTGGTCATTCTTTTGAATTTTCGAAAGTCTTACGTTTCTTCCTTTATTTATTCCTTGATCCATTGGTGATTCCGGTGAGTAATGGTCAATTTCCATGTGTTTGTGAGCTTTCTGAAATTAGTGTTGCTATTGATTTCTAACTTTAAGCCATGGTTATCTGATACAATACATGGGTTATTTCCTTATGTTTTTTTATTTGGTGAGGTGTGCTTTGTTACTGAGGATTTGATCAGTTTTTGAGAAAGTCCCATGAGGTGCTGAGAAGGAGGTATATTTCTTTATATTTGGATGGATTGTTCTATACATATCTATCAAGTCCTTTTGAGTCATACTATCTGTTATTTCCCTTATTTCTATATTAAGTTTCTGTGTGAAAGACCTGTCCAGTGGCAAGAGTGGGGTGGTGAAATCTTCCCCTATTAGTATGTGTGGTTCAATGTGTGTTTTAAGCTTTAGTAATGATTCTTTTACATATGAGGTTTACCTTGTATTTGTGGCATAGATGTTAAGAATTGAGATTTCCTCTTGATAAATTTTTTCTGTCACAAATACAAAATGTCTTTGGGCTCTTTTGAATGACTTTTAATTTGAAGTATTTTTTGTTAGATATTAAGATAGCTTTACCACCTCGCTTGTTAGATCCATTTTACTAAAAAATGTTTTTGCTAACTCTTTATTCTGAGGTATCTTAGAGGTTGAGGTGAATTTCTTGTTTGTAGTAAAAAGATAGATTCAGTTTTTGTATTCAGTCTATTAACCTGTGTCTTTTTATATGAGAATTAATTTAATTCATATTAAGGGATATTAAGAACCAGTAATTGCTAGTTCCTGGTATTTTAGTTTTTGTTGGTGGTGATGTTATTGTGTGCTATTTCCCCTTCCTTAGGATTTGCTGCTGTGAGATTTTCTATTATCTGTGCTTGGGTTGGAATTTACCTTCTATTATTTTGTATAGGATTGGATTTGAGCCTAGGTATTCTTTAAATATATTTCCATCAAATATCTTGTTTTCTCCATTTATGGTATTGCTGGAAGTAATAGCTTGGACTGACATCTGTGGTCCCTTAATGACTGCATAATTCTTGACCAGGACCATCTGGCTTTCATTGTTTCCATTGAGAAATCTGGTGTAATATGATAGGTCTGCCTTTATATGTTACTTGGCATTTTTCTTTTGCACCTCTTAATAGTCTTTCTTAATTGTGCATATTTAGTGTTTTGATTATAATGTGGCATGTGGACTTATTTTTTTGGTCCAGGGTTTTGGGTGTTCTGTAAGCCTCTTGTATTTTATAGGCATGTCCTTCTTTAGGTTGGGAAGTTTTCTTCTAGAATTTTGTTGACTATATGAGTTTGACTTCCTCTCCCTCTTCTATTCCTATTATACTATATTTGTTCTTTTCATGGTGTCTCAGATATCCTGGATATTTTATGTTAATTTTTTTGATTTAACATTTTCTTTGATGGATGAGTGTATTTTCGCTATCGTATCTTAAACACCCAATATTTTCTCTTTCCTCTCTTGTGTTCTTCTATTTATATTTGTATTTGAGGTTACTGATCATTTGTCTATATTTTCCATTTCCAGAATTCCCTCAGTTTGCATTTTCTTTGTTGTTCTTATTTCACTTTTCAAGTTTTGAATAGCTTTTTTTCCCTTTTTGATTGTTTTTTTATTGGTTTTCTTTAAGATTTTTGTTTTAAGATTTTTTTCTTTAAGATTTCAATTTTTTGTTTGTCTTTTCTTCTACTTCTTTGAGTGAATTTTACATTTCCTCTTTAATGGTCTCAAACATTTTCCTAATGTTAATTTTAGGTTGTTTTTTTCTGCTTCATCTGTTTTGGTGTGATCAATTCTTACTGCTGTAGAACCACTATGTTTTGTTGATACAATGTTGCTCTTTGTGTTGTTGAATGTGTTCTAACATTATTGTCTACACATCTTTTCCTCCAGTTGGTGTAGTTAAGGCTGTTTCCCTGGTGATCACTCCTTCCAATATCACTGGGTAGAAAGCTAAGATGGTTGCTCCTTCATGTCGAATCTGGACCATGGCTCTGGTGTCTTTTCACTCCTGGATGTTGCTCAGACATTCATACATTCACCAGAAGTTCTCTTGGGCCTTGCTTGCCTTCTCTTGGAGGATGCTTGGTGGTCCTAGAAGTCACTCAGGCCTTCCTATTTGCTTCCAGAGTTTTCAGGGGCCTCTTTTTTTTTTTTTACTACTCCTGAAGGCTGAGTGCACCTTGCTTGTTTGGTCCTGCACATTGCTCCAGAATTTGCTCCTGCTTTCCTACTTACTCACAGAGCTAGTTCAGCCTTGTTTATCTGCTCCCAGAGGTTGCTAGGGCCTTGTTTGCCCGTCATGGAGGTTGCTCAGGCCTTCTTGCTTGTTCCCAGAGCTTGCTTGGTACTTGATTGCCTACTCCTAGACGTTGATTGGGGATTCCTGCCTAATCCTGAAGGTCACTTGGTGTTATTTGCCTGCTCCTTCATGCCTGTTCACAGAAGTCTCTCAGGCCTTGCTTGTCTGCTCCCAAATGTTCCTCAAGCATTGCTTGTCTTTTGTATTATGTTTTTTATGGGGGATGGTTTACAAGATTTGAGAGAAGATATGGAAGAACTTTTCTCATTGAGACATTTTCATCTTGCTTCCTCTGCATCTGTCTGGTGACTTGTCTGTGCCTTTGTTTTCCCATAATTCTTCTCATGTTGTTTACAAGAAATTTTCTAGTTAAATAATAAATGACATAACTGTAAAGTGGGTAAAGAACTGGACAGACAAGTTTTTAAAGAAAACATACAAATGTCAAACACATGAAAACATGTTCCATATCATTATTTAGCAGAGCAATCAGAAGCATGGGATAACGACACTCTATACCTGTTTGCATGGTCATTTATGATTAAACACAGACACTAGTGGAAACCTCAACACACTGGCAGCAAAGCACAGTGGTACAGTTTTTATTTAAATTATATTTTAAAATTTGTTTAAATATTATTTTCATTTATTTTACATAACAACCAGTTTCCTGTACCTACTATTCTCCCATCCCCTGCATTTTCCTGTCTACCCCATCACCTTTTCCATCTAATCACCTCCTCATTCACTTTTCCTCAGTCTCCATTTAGTAAGGTTCATGGATTCCAAGAGCTAGCTCCAAGCATGACACATCAAATGGAGGCAGGACACAAGTTCCTCCCCTATGTGAAAGAGAAGCCAGATAAACAAGCATGGCAAAAAGTCACCAAAAGTGATCTTAGCACCAGGGAAGGGCCCTTCTCTCACTGTTAGAATACTTACTAAGAGACCAAGCTTCATGATTGTACATTCATAGGCCCTAGTTTGGTCCTATTCAGGCTATCTAACACCTGGTCCATGATCCTAGAGCTTCTATAAACTAAGGTCAGCTGTCTCTGTGAGTTTGTCCATCATGATTCATAATCCCCTTGCTCATAAATTTGCCCTCCCTTTCACTTGTCTATGTATCTCTGCCTCTGCTTCCATCAGTGACTGGATTAGAGAATTTATGATAATTATGAAACTCACCAATCTGCTTACAGTAGATTACCCTCTCCACTATAGATATGAGTCTTAGTCAGAGTAACCCTTGTAGGTTCCTTGTGGTTTTTCAGGGTTCATGTTTATCCCTAATCCTGAAATTGCTCCCCATATTGATATACTTCTTTTTTTTTTTACTCTCCTCCCTCCACCTGTTCTTCAACCTGACTCCTGTTGCCAGTCAGCCCAACCTGCTGCCTCTAGTTTCCCTTCATCAATGTCCCTAACCACTGCCCCCATGTTGCTCAGGGAATCTTTTATACATCCACTATCCAGGGAAATACATGCATTCCTCTTTGGGCCTTTCCTTAATAGCTTGACTCTCGAGGGCTATGCTAGGTTATCATATCCTTTAATCCTAATTACCAACTCTGAGTAGGTACATACAATGTTTGTCTTTTTGGGTCTCAGTTCTATCACTCAGAATGATTTTTTCTAGTACCATACATTTGCCTTCAAATTTCACAAGGTCATCACTTTTTCAGCCAAGTAATATTTGACTGTTTAAATGTGCCATATTTTCTTTATTTAATTTTTTGTTTGGGGGCATCTAGGTTGTTTCCAGGTTCTGGTTATTAAGTATATTGCTGCTATAAAAACAGAAAACAGAAAAAAATGTAAATGTCCTTTTGTTATTATTAAACATGCTTTGTTTATTTGCCCAAAGTGGATACAGTGGATATAGTGGTAGATTGATTCCCAATTTTGTGAAAAATTTACATGCTAATTTCCAAAGTTGCTCTACAAATATGCACACCCACCAGCAGTGGAGAGGTGTTTCCCATAATTCACATTCTCTCCATCTTAATCTCTCATCAGTGTTTTTCCTGATGACTAAGGATGTTGAACAATTCCTTAAATCATTTGAGATTTTTCTGTTTAAAAATTCTTTGTTTAGCTCTGTACCTGTTAGTTACCATACTTTAAGTAAACTAGCACTTATCAGTGTAGGGACATGGAGATTAGAAAAAAATAGTAAGGAGAACTAAGAGATAAGTGAAAATAATAAAACAGAAAACATAGGATAGTACCAAAATGGAATTCCAGTGAATACTGAAATTCCTTGTGTTTAATTTCTACTAGCTTAAAATACCCAACTGCATTAACATGATACAAGAAAATAACATACCAGTTGGAGGTTTCAGGTTACAATCTAAGTTAGACATTCTGTTCCTAGAACAAGACAAGTCATACTAACACCCTAGACCAAAGCATTCTGTAGAAAAACCACTCACTGGGTGGAATTCATTGTGATCTCATTTAGTGAAAAGGAACTTAGTTGGATACTTAAACTTTACTTTGGGGTAGAAATTTCTGCTCCTCTATTTCTGAAATACAAAGTCAGATATTAACCATACCTGTTGACAATAATCTTGATGGAGCAGGACTCTCTGATCTAACTCTAGATGGGACCCTTGTTTGAGGTAGAAACAGACAATAACCTTGAAGGACTAGAAGTAAGTAACTCTCTGAACTTTGGCCAAGTTGAAAATAGGCTCACATATTTTAGCCTCCACATATGCTTCATTATTTATTTTGAATTTTGGAATTTTGATGTGCAGTTACTTGAGTTCATTGTAGATATTGGAGATCAACCCCCTGTAATGTGGGGTAGTGAGGATCTTTTCAGACTCTATAGACTCTTATTGATAGTATCCTTTTCATATCAAAGTTTTTTTAGTTTCAGGAAGTCCTATTTATTAATTGTCCAACTT
The DNA here is from genome assembly GCA_028555095.1 of Dicrostonyx torquatus. Lineage (NCBI taxonomy): Eukaryota > Metazoa > Chordata > Mammalia > Rodentia > Cricetidae > Dicrostonyx > Dicrostonyx torquatus. Next base: position 150,083 of record JAQHUG010000805.1, on the reverse strand, counting down.
AGTGCCTGTGTTACCAGTGTTCCTTTTAGAAAGTAGTCTCCTGGCTGGGCGGTGGTGGCACACACCTTAATAACCAGCACTCGGGAGGCAGAGGCAGACGGATTTCTGTGAGTTCGAGACCAGCCTTGTCTATAAGAGCTAGTTCCAGGACAGGCTCCAAAGCCACAGAGAAACCCTGTCTCGAAAAACCAAAAAAAAAAAAAAAGAAAGAAAAAGAAAAAATTCCACTCCCAGGAAAGAGCAGACCTTGATATCTTTAGATACTTGGTGATTGCTTCAGAGTCAATGATACAAGAAATGAGTTATAATATTTCCCTCCATGACAACAGGTAACTGCTGAAGCCAGTCATTTTTCAATTGTAAATTGATGGGAAAGCCCATAACTTTCCAGCAAAATAGTAGCAAGATTGCTTCAATGGTTTTAAAAAGTATTTTCTCCTCTGTCCTCTGAACTCAACTAAAGTAGGATGCAATTTCAAGTTCGTGTTTACCAAAATTAAATTAAATTGTATTCTTAAATGTAGAACAAGTGCTTTCTTAAAGCAGCACAAATCCCAGACTATACAGGAGGTAATATAATTATTTTTCCCACTTGATGTATAGATATGCACCCAATTTCTATTTGAAGTTTAGTGAGAATACTAACCTGGTTTCTCTGTAAGCTGATAACTTACAGTTCATTATAGATGACATATTCTCTCATACATTCAGCTTGACTGTTGATGAAATAGCAACTTTGTCACTTGCACTTGAAAATTACCAAAACATCCTGGTTTTATTCTTTGTGCAAGAAATGAAGCATCCATGTTCTATAAATTTGGGGGATTTGACACACTGTAAAAAACTGGATATGACAATAGAATGGTAGAATTTGTCAGCTGCAATTTTATGAGGAAATACCTCATATTTGCCCAAATTTCCTAATTATTTTTAATGTGTCATTGATCCTTTCCACTCATCTTCTATATGTTTCATTAGTTATTATAAGTAATCTACAGTCATTTGGTTTGTAGAACAGCATTTAAATTTTTGATATTAAGTACTAATTTCAACGATTTATAAAACACTAGAGAAATGACTCATTTTCTATGAGTACTTGCTTTTCACCTAATGAATTTGATTGGTGGCTCACAAACATCTTCAGCTTCAGTTTAGCATATCATTTGCCTCGTTCTTACCTTTGTAGGTACCAGGCAGGCATATGGTGTACACAGATACATGCAGACAACACACACACACATATGTATACATGTATATGTATATAATAAAATATATGTTTTAAAAAGTATTTAAAGGCATAAAAGGGAAGAGGTAATAATATAATTATATGATTACCTAAAAATGGAAAATTGTATATTTTTTATTTTCTGAGTATTTCCTTGCATATAACTCTCTATACTTGAAAATTGTGTGTTGGTCACAGGGGAAAGAAGGGGATACCTAACAAGAGGACTTTAAACTTTCAGCATATCTCCTACTCTTTACTTTCCATTTTAAAAAGAGCCTTGAACTCACAGAGATCTGCCTGCTTCTACCTCCCGAGTGCTGGGATTAAAGGCGTGCACCGCTACCACCTGGCTTGAAATAGATTTTAAAAATTTTATACTTCTCTGCTAAAAATTCATTTTATGTACATGATTATTAATTTGATAAATTTCCATTATTTTTATCTAATAAATTTTCATTCAGATATTTTTCCTTTATAAGCACTTATATTTTATTATTTACTTTAGATAATATTTATATTCCTGTATATTGTTATGCTTGCCCATTTAATTCTATTTGGGCCAAAAAATGTAGTCAATGACCTAATACATTTGCAAATGTTCTATGACTTTATTTTTTTCTAAGAATGATTTATCCACTTATAAACGCTTAATCTTGAAAAAAAAACTTTTGTTTTCTGTAACAGAATTGAGCTAGAATTTTTATTTCTATATTATTTAATTATGGCACTTGTTATGTACATGTATAAATTTTATTAAATAAAATTATTGTTCACATTGTGGTACAATGGTATGAAATAATGTGTCATTTTCTTGGGACCACACATCAATTTCATTAATAAAAATTTCTTTGGCAAAAACATGTATTATGCCTTCTTTATTGCATGAGATTGCTTTCTTGATTATGTATATTCAGGACTCCTACCTTAGCTAAAAGTACCTAAAGAAATTTACCAAAATTGCCTGTATTGTAAACAAGGTCCTAGCATCTTTCTGAACATGCACTTTGTCCTGGTGGACTTCAAAGCTTTCTTGTTGCAGATTGGTGAATGTTTGGATAAGACACTTTTCTTTTGAACATTTAATCCTGCTTTGCTGAAAACTGAAACCCAATTGACAGACTGATAGAAACAGAGATAAATTGTGGAACTCTGCAAATGCCTTTCTCTGAATAAGTGACTGATAATCCTTTGGGTTAAAGGGGAATTGCATTGGGCTTTATTTCACAGGGGTCAGCATGTTAGATGCTCATTTTACCCTCTCTTTGAAGAATCATATCCTCTTTATGGAAAATACTTCCTAAGCCTCAGAATTTTATTGAGAAAAAAGGTAAAGACAGTAAACTTTCAGCAAGATTATGAGAGTATACCAGAACCTGTTCCCATGGCCTGTTCCTTCGCAGTCCACTTCAGTATCACTCACCCCAGCAAGAACTTGGTTTTCATCAGTTCATGGACTGAGAATTTATTTCCAAGAACAGTTACCAATTGCCTGCTATTTTCAAAGCAAAAAAAGGGCACAATTTCATCAATTTTTATAAGTGACTCTCTGCCAAATATATGCAATGCTAAGCACTTCACCCTCCCCAGATAAGAGGATATTACCTTGTCCACTGCTATGCTTGATACCCTCAACTGAGCAAAGGAAAGTGATCTTTACAGAACAAATTGTCAAAATCGGAATTCTTTGAGACTACATGGGTGTTTTGACAAAGGTGCTTATTTTTTATAATATATTATGTCACTCAGAAAAGCTGACATTCTGTAAGAATTTATTTCCGTAAATTTAACTCTTCTAATAGAAGCTAATATTATATCCAATTTACCACGTTTGTTATAACCAATGTGCATCTTATCACCACTATACATTTATTTGTTAAGTTGTAAAGAAATGTTATAGATAATCAGAAATGAAATCAACCAAGAGAACAACAAATATTGTCACATATAAATTAATAAGTGATATTCAGTACTCAATTATACTCAAAACCAAGAAATAGCAGGTATACTTAAGGAAATTCTGGCATTAATTTCCATTTATCTCCATAAGTCAAGCTTCTGACACAGGAGTTTGAACTAAGAAATAGTTGAAAATATGCTTGGAAATGTCTAAACTGAATTCAACAGTGGTAGGGGATAATGAATATAGCACAGTGGGGTAGCTGGTGAAACGGTCAAAACATTACAACTCCTGAAAAGTAGATCCACTTTACTTGTGCAATATTATTCTGAGCATATTTCTTCTCTTTTTCTTATACTACAGTTAAACATTTATTTTAATACTTCTGAAGAATGGCCTTTTTTTTTTCTTTACTCATTCATATCCTCACTATATCATTGAGCATCTGATTCTGGGATAATTCAGAATTTGTATCCACTAACATCTAACTCATTGCTTCATTCTTTGAAAAATAGTGAAGCACAGGGTAGCTTTGTAATGACCTGTCTTGTCCCTTTAAGAGACAAAGAGACAAACCAGGCCCACTCCCTCCCCTGTCCACTGAGGCAGGAAGATCTTCCTTCCTGCTTGCAGCCTGACTCTTTTCCATTTCCATCTCCTTCTTGAAGAGGCAGCTTCCATCTCTCCTCTCTCTCTCTTCTCCCTCTCTTTCTCTCTCTCTCTCTCTCTCTCTTTCTCTCTCTCTCTCTCTCTCTCACTCACTCTGCCTCTTTGCCCTTCTCCCTTTCTCTTCTCTCCTTCCCTTCCCTTCCATAACCCACTAAATAAATATCCAACCTCACCCTGCATGGCATTTCTATTCATATCTCTGTTTCTTGCCTGCTGCTTGGCTCCCTGCCCAGACTATCTGCCTTTAGAGACCTGTGGCATGGTCCCATGGCATTCCCATTTGTCTTTCTCTCCTTTTGGCCTGCTGCAGACACTCAGTGAACTTTGTCAGTCTCTGCCGAGGACTGGCTGCTCTCAGGACCCGCTGTCCACTGCCACTTCTCTAGGAGCTGCAACGTTTCTGCTGTTGCAGCCATGGTGGATCCTGCAGCAATTTTTTTTTAATCCATTAGAGTTTGTCTTCTATTCTTTTACAATCTTTGAAGGATAGCACCAATATAATACAGTGCACTTTCCAATAATCAAATGCTTAGTAAAACTTCTGCAAGAATAATCTTCAGATTAAAATTCTAGAATTAAGCAGTGTTTCCATTAATGTTATTCATCAAAATCAAGAACCTAACTGTCTAATATTAAGTCTTTTTATATGCATTCTGTTATTTCCCTATGACACTTTGAAGATGTTCAAAAATCTGAGAACTGACATAGAAGAAAAAAATATATAGACAAATATGAGTTAATAGGAAGAAAATGGCCAGGAGTCAGGTAACTATATGGAAGAGCAATCTATTAATTCAGAGTTAGCAACCTCTTGCCAATGTATCCTGCTTAAAGAAAAAAGAAATTCCCTGGAAATATGAAAGGAGAGACCACAACTTGAGAAATTCAATGTGAAAGTTCAGAAATGCTTCTGATACTCAACAATCAGGCCAAGTCCTAGTTTCTCAATCTTACTAATAACTAATTTTAAAATTAAGTGACATACTATTTTACACATTAGTAAGATTCAGTGTATTATTCCCACACATTGTTGTGCCCAGAGCATGCCCCCCCCGGAGGGAGACCACCAGAAAGCAGAGTGGACTAGACTGCAAAATGCAAGGTTAACTCTTTTATTGGAAGTACAAGAGAGCACAGGCAACTACTGGCTGGCCAGGAACTTCCTTTTCCCTACGCCAAAACAACAAGGTAGAGAGAAAAGTTAAAAATTTCTTTGCAGGGTTATTTTTTTTTAATAGGTGCAAACTACAAAGAAGCTTTTTGAAGTGGATTTTGGCAAAGTGCAAGACCTTCTGCCCCTTCCTCTCTTGATAAGTCAGCTTTCTCCTTGTTTTACTTGTTAGCACCAGGTGGCTAAATGGCTAAGTGACTTTGTTCTTAGAATCTCCTGGGTGGTAGGGGGAAAAGAAATCACTGATAATCTGTGTTTCTAATTTTAAAACATTTTGCTAGGAAATTCTTGTACCTTTGAAAATAAGGGGTGAGGGTATTTCGTGAGGGTCTCTCAACATGTCAACAAAGAACATTGATTTATGTGCATCTGCTCTTCCCTCCCTTGTTTTCTTTCTCCTCCAGCAAAACTCTAACTCCCTGCAATTGCAATTGTATTTTCTTTTCTTTTTTAGAAATAGAAAAAAAAACTATCTTTTTTTAATTTTATATACCAATCCCAGTTTTCACTTCCTCCCCTCTTCCCACTTTCTCCACCTTCTCCCTACCCCAACCACCATCCACTCCCCAGAGAGGGCAAGGCACATTGCACCAAAGAAGAATCAAGACACTCCCCACTACATCCAGGCTGAGCAAAGTATCCATCCAAAGAGAATGGGTTACAAATAGTCAGTACAAGCAGCAGGGACAAATCCTGGTGCCACTACCAATAGTGCCACACTCTGCATCAGCAATACAACTGTCACCCACATTCAGATATTCTAGCTTAGTCCTATGCTGGTTCCTTCCCTGTCCTGCCTGAGTTGATGAGCTACCTTTAGCTCAAGTAAAATGTTTCAGTGGGTATCATCATTATTATTCTGACTCTTTGCTCATACTCCTCACTATTGTGAGGAGGCTGCTTATTAGCTTCTGGTTGATCAGCCCCTAAATTACTACACAGAAACTATATCATCCAAATCACTGTTTGGCTCATTATCTCTAGATTCTTATTGGCTAACTCTTACATCTTAATTTAATTCATCTCTATTAATCTGTACATTACCACGAGGTCATGGTCTACCAGCAAAGTTTCAGCAGTCTATCTCTGGCAGTAGCTCCATGGCTTCTGACTGACTCTGCCATTTTTTTCCCCAGAATTCAGTTTAGTTTTCCCCATTTATCTCTGTGTCCCTATAGCTCCACTATAAGCCCAAAGCACTTCCTTTAACAACATGATATTCACAGCATACAGAGGGGAATCCCACATCACCTCACACTCTTTAACTGGAGTTTGTGAGTTCAGTCTAGTGGTCAGCTCTGTGTCTCTGCCCTTGTCTCCATCAGTTGCTGGATAAAGGTTCTATTTAAGGTAGTCATCAGCCAGACTACAGGGCAAGGCCAGTTCTGGCACCCTCTCCATTATTGTTTAGGGTTTTAACTGGGGTAATTTTTGTGGATTCCTGGTGATTTCTCTAGTGTCATATTTCTTGCTAGCCCCATAATGGTTCCCTCAACCAAAATATCTTCTAGCTCTCCTTCCTCTCCCATTCTTTCCATTCTTCCCTTCTGCTCTCCTTCCAACTTCCCTTCTTCCTCTTCTTTCATGTTTCCAATATTTTCAGGAGATCTCATATATTTCCCCTTTCCAGGGGGATCTATGTATGTTTCTCTTAGGTTTCTCCTTGTTACTTACTTTCTCTGGGGTTGTGAACTATAGACACCTTATCCTTTTCTTTACAGCTAGTATTCACTTATGAGTGAGTACATGCCATGCTCATCTCACTCAGGATGGTATTACACAGCTTGTGTGAGCCCATGTTACATCTAGTGTTAATCATGCCACACTAACCTAAAAGTGATATTGCTGGGTCTTGAGGAAGGTTGTTTCCGAATTTTCTGAGAAATTGCCATACTGATATCCAAAGGGGTTACACCAATTTTCACTCACACCAGCAATGCAGGAGTGTTTGCTTTATCCCACATTCTCTCCAGCATAAGTTGTCATCAGTATTTTTGATCTTGGTCATTCTTACAGGTATAAGATGGAATCTCAGAGTTGTTTTGATTTGCATTTTTCTGTTGGCTAAGGACGTTGTTCATTTTCTTAAGTGTCTTTAAGCCATTTTAGATTCCTCTTTTGAAAGCTCTCTGTTTATGTCTGTACTCCAATTTTTAATTAAATTATTTGATTTTGATAATCAATTTCTTGAGTTTTTTCTATATTTTGGAGATGATCCCTCCAATCTACAGATTTGTTGCAATGTCCTTCAAAATCCCAGCAAAATTTTTCACAGACCATGAATGACAGTACTCAGCTTCATATATAATAGCAAAAACCACAGGATAGATAAAACATTCTTATACAACAAAGTAACTTCAGGAAACATCACAATCTCTGACTTCAAACTGTACTGCAAAGCTACAGTAATAAAAACTGTCTGGTATTGGCATAGCAACAGATAGGAGAACAAATGGAATCAAATCAAAGGCCCAGTTATCAATCCACACACCTAGAAACATCTGATTTTTGACAAAGAAGCAAAAAAATATAAAATGGAAAAAAGATATATTTAACAAAATGTGCTGGCATAACTAGATATTAACATGTAGATGAATGAAAATAGATCCATATCTATCAACTTGCCCCATACTCAGGTCCAAATGGATCCAAGAACTCAATGTAAAGCCAATCAAACTGAACCCCATAAAAGAGAAATTGGGAAGTACTTTTGAACAGATTGACACAGAAGACCACTTCCTTAATATAACTCCAAACAATTGGAGAAACAATAAATAGTTCCTTCTGAAGTAGAAAAGCTTATGTAAAGCAGAAGACATGGTCAACAAGATAAACCTACAGAACGTGAAAAGATCTTTACCCACCCAAGACTTTGGAGTTTTAAAAAAAGGCAACTCAAGACAAGTGTCTCATATACTTGTAATTTTGTTCTTGTCTTTATGTTTCTTGCTTAGCAAACTTTTCTTAGTGCTTGGAATGTAGCACTCACTATTTCTTTCTGCTCTTGACGTCTGAAATAGTTCCCTCCTTTGAACTGAGGTTTCCTCTCAGATAGACAAGTTTGCTTGAGATTCTGATTTTTTATTACAGTACTACTATCCTAGTGCACCCTTCCCATGTGTTGTATCTTAGTCTTCTCAATGTTTATTTTCATACCAAGGTTTTCACTTATTTCCACCACTCTACTTACCATTGCCTGCAGCTCATTTGGACTTTCAGCAAGTAGTGCTGTATCATCAGCGAAATATAGCAATTATCTGCAAATATATATTCTCATCCTCCAGGACAGTTGTTATTATTAATTCCAGGACTATATTAAAGATTCATGGTGAAAGGACACATCCCGGCAACACTCATTTGTTTACCTTAACTGATCACTTCTCCACAGACTTTGACTAATGCAAAGGTATCTTTATAGGCATTTTTTCTAGTACTCTTATGAATTTCTGTGGATAACTGTAGGGCCTCATTGTTCCCCAATGTCCTTTCCTCCAAATGCTATCAAATGCCTTTATGAAGTTCATATAACAGACATATACATTCTCTCTAAATTCTTTGTACTTTTCTGTCAGTTGCCTCAAAGTGTAAATCTGCTCAATTTTGCTCTTGTTAGCTCTGAATCTTCACTGTTCTTCATGTAGGATGTCCTCTGTTCTGCCCTTGATTCTTTGCAGGATAATGGAGGAGATCTTGCTGAACGACACAACAAATTAATATCCCAAAATGAGCACTCCTGAATGTCCTTCTTGTGTATGGTACTTATGACTGAGTGCATTAATTCCACAGCAATCACTTCATTTTTCCCATATCTATCTAAAGAGACTGAGAAGAACCTCAGCCCCTGATCCTATTGTAGGCACCCCCAGTTCCTCTACCATGAAGTCATCCACTCTTGCCACCTTTCTGTTTTTTACTTTCTTAATAGCTTCCTCTCTCTTGCTCCTGTCAATATTTAATATTTGCTCATTGTCTCTGGTGTTTGAGTGGCTTCCGATGTGTTTCTTGTTTTAGTATATGTTCATAACATTAGAGTCATTATATATAGTTTATTTTCTTCTTTGATTTACTTCCCTGGTTCTGTTACTATCTTGTCCATCGTTTATCACCAGAATCTCGGGAGCATATCCTTCTGATATCTTTGTAGACAACATGTCATTTATTTTTGAGTCTACCACTCTGACATATTTGCATATACCTCTCTATCCTCATATTTGCATGTAGCTCTCTATCCTTTGCTCTTCATTAGTCCTCCCTGCACATGTACTTGTATTGTTTTGCTGCTTGTGGGCTGCCCATTTATTTGCTCTTTATCTTGCTTCATTCTTCTGTCAGGTTGATCATCTGTGCAGTGAGTTATTCTACTGATGTTTCCCCTTTTGCTTAACCAAGCATCTCCGTTGATGCTTCTGCTATAGTCAAACTCTCGTTATTTGCAAATGATATGATAGTGTACATAAGCGACCACAAAAACTCCACCAAGGAACTTCTACAGCTGATAAATGCCTTCAGTGAAGTGGCAGGATACAAGATCAACCCAAAAAAATCAGTAGCCCTCCTATACACAAAGGATAAAGAAACAGAGAGGGAAATCAGAGAAACATCACCATTCACAACAGCCACAAATAGCATAAAGTATCTTGGGGTAACACTAACGAAGGAAGTAAAAGAGCTATTTGACAAGAACTTTAAGTCTTTGAAGAAAGAAATTGAAGAGGATACCAGAAAATGGAAGGATATCCCTTGCTCCTGGATCAGTAGGATTAATATAGTAAAAATGGCAATTCTACCAAAGGCAATATATAGGTTCAATGCAATCCCATAAAAATCCCAACAAAATTCTTCATAGACCTTGAGAGAATAATAACTAACTTTATATGGAAGAACAAAAATCCCAAGATTGTGAAAACAATCTTATACAATAAAGGAACTTCGGGAGGCATTACCATCCCTGACTTAAAACTCTATTACAAAGCTACAGTATTGAAAACAGCTTGGGATTGGCATAAAAACAGAGACACTGACCAATGGAATCGAATCAAAGATCCAGATATTAGTTCAAAAACCTATGAATCCCTAATATTTGACAAATAAGCTAAAAGTATACAATGGAAGAATGAAAGCATCTTTAACAAATGGTGCTGGCATAACTGGATGTCAACCTGTAGGAGAATGAAAGTTGATCCTTATCTATCACCATGCACAAAATTAAGTCTAAATGGATTAAAGACGTCAATATAAATCCGACCAAGCTGAACCTCATAGAAGAGAAAGTGGGAAGTAGCCTGCAATACATGGGCACAGGAGACCACTTCTTATGTAAAACCCCAGTGGCACAGACAATAAGAACAACAATGAATAAATCGGACCTCCTGAAACTGAGAAGTTTCTGTAAAGTCAGTAAGACAAAAAGGCATCCTACTAAATGGGAGAAGATCTTCACTAACCCCACATCAGACAAAGGCCTGATCTCCAGGATATACAAAGAACTCAAGAAACTGGTCATAACTCTCAACAGAAGAAGTTTGAATGGCCATAATATACTTAAGGTCATGTTCAACTTCCTTAGTGATCAGGGAAATGCAAATCAAAACGACTTTTAGATACCATCTTACACCTGTCAGAATGGCTAAAATCAAAACCACCAATGATAACCTATGCTGGAGAGGATGTGGAGTAAGGGGAACACTCCTCCATTGCTGGTGGGGATGCAAACTAGTGCAACCCCTTTGGAAATCAGTGTGGCGGTTTCTCAGGAAACTGAGAATCAACCTACCTCAGGATCCAGCAATACCACTCTTGAGAATATACCCAAGAGATGCCCAACCTTACTACAAAAGCATTTGTGCTACTATGTTCTTAGCAGCATTATTTGTAATAGCCAGAACCCGGAAACAACCTAGGTGCCCCTCAATGGAAGAATGGATCCAGAAAGTGTGGAATATATACACATTAGAATACTACTCAGCGGTAAAAAACAATGACATCTTGAATTTTGCATGCAAATGGATGGAAATAGAAAACTCCATCCTTAGCGAGATATTCCAAACCCAAAAAGATGAGTGTGTTATGTACTGACTCATTAGTGGACCCTAGCTATAAACAAAGGTTATTAAACTTATAGCTCACAAGCCTAGAGAAGCCAAATAGCATGGTGATCCCAAAGAAAAACATATATAGATCCCCAAAGAAAAACATGTATAGATCCTCCTGGATTTCGGAAGCAAACGAGATTGCCAGGCGAAAGTTGGAAGCACGGGTGTGGAGATCGGTGTGGGGATAGGGGTGGAGGTACGGGTTGCGGGTGGGGTAGGCAAAAGGGAGGGGAGTAGAAGGGAGAAGGAAGACCTGGGAGAGCCTGGGGGTGGTGGAGGGTGGAGAGGGAGGAAGGGTGGATATTGGAGAAGGGAATAAGGGAGTCATTTTATGATTGGCAAGAGACTTGTCTCTAGACGGGATCCCAGGTGTTCACAGGGATGTCCCCAACTAGGTACATGGGCAGCAGATGAGAGGGTCCCTGAAATGATTTTCCCCATAGTTACATTGATGAATATCTTGATCATCACCATAGAAATTTCGCATGGTGGGTGGAGATAGAGCCAGAGATCCACATTCACAATGGAGGAAGGGACTGAGTTACGAAGGTCCAGTGTAAGAGCAGAAGGAGGGAGAAGAGGAGCAAGGAATTCAGGACCTGAGGGACTGGCCCACCACCTGAGACAGTGCGCTTGATCTATTGGGAGCTCATCAAATCCAGCTGGTCCAGGACTGAAGGAGCATATTACTAAACCAGACTCTCTGAATGTGGCTGACAATGGGGACTGACAGATACGCCAATGATATTGGCACAGGGACCTATCTCTTCTGCATGTATTGGCCTTTGGGAACCTATTCTATATGGATGCACACCTTCTTAGGCCGAGATGGAGGGGGGAGGGCCTTGGGCCTCCCCAATATGTATATATTTCTAGATAAACTTATACATAGGTATACCTATACTTATACATAGGATACCCTGCCCCATATCAGGGAATTAGGGGGAGGGCGGTGGGGTAGTGGGGGAGCGGGAGGGCCCGGGACAAGGGGAGTAAATGTAAATTTTTTTTAACAATAAAAAAAAATTTCATTGAGGTCAGATACCATAAATATTTACAGAAAATTAAAGATAAATCTGAAGTATGCATTACAGAATGATATCAAATATCTGATTCATTATTCGTGCAGAAGAATGGACACAGGAAGTAATTAAGAAATATACAAATTGCTAAGGAAATAAAATAGCAAACAAAATCCTGAAGGATATTTAAAAGTTAGAGAAAATTTTAGAAAACATGACAAACATTGAGGAACTAAAATTTTTTAAAATGATAATTAAAATACAGTTAGATCAAATATTTTTAATATATTCTATACAATAGAAAATTAACAGACTATTTTCTGAGTTCAGAAATTTCATCTATTACATGGATATCATGGTTGGAGCTTTTACTTTCTGCCTTATGTAACTAATGCCCTTAAAATATAAATCACATATTTGTGTGTTCATAGAAACTACATTAGAGAGTAGTTTAGATTGAATTAGAGAAGCAATAGTCATGGTAAGTGCTCTTGGTTTATCTGGAGGTATTACTTTGAAGAGAATTACAAATTTAGCTTTTCTTATATTCAATAAATTTTATTAACACAGTAGAGACAAAAATTATATTTTGTTTTATTTACCATTTCTTTCAAACAAATATCATGTTCTTATGAAAAGAGAGCTTGTGCTCACAGACATAAATTCAGGGGATTTTTATCGATCTGAAATTAATAAAGAAGATATGCTGAACAAATTGCATGTCTTCTAAGTACATACATATATATGTATATATTTCTAGATAAACTTATACATAGGTATATATGTATACACTGGTCAAAATGTACTTAGAATGCAATTCAGTCGGTTTATATGTCTATACCTATGTATATGTATGATTCACTTGATTTGGGGGGCAGGTTGAAGGAGTATATATACAGTAATGATTCCAGAAGATTTTAAAGTCTATCTTGTTGTAAAATGCAGAAGGGAGAATCAGTTTTGAAAACAGAAAGAGTCAGCTAGAGAGTACCAACTTGAAAAGCAAGCAAAATGAAGACAAAGCTAATGGAGAATGGTTCCAGGATTACAAAAATTAAAGTCCTCCCTGAATGATGCAATTTTCCCAACAAGGGAAAGTTCTCTTCAAAATATCCCAGAAATAGAAACCGAAGGTTCAATTGCCAGAGCCTCTGAAAATACCACATTTAGTTGATATGATAAATCAGATTTCTAATTTTTTACTAGTTTTTAAAATATTCTACATACTTATTTATTCAATGACCAGGACTGGAACTCAGAATTTCATCATGTGTTTGGGGGTCTGCTGTTTTGAATTCGGATACTGACTTCCCTTTTATGTTCTTTTCATTTATTATTTTTCTTCATGCATTCAGATAACTTTGTTTTATACATCTCTGCTAACCCTACCCCATTCAATGATGACATATATCTTGCTGTCACAGCTTTATAAAGTGTACTCTACAATTTGCATCATTCTTCTGAAAATAAATTTTATTCTTTATTGTATTTTCCATTTGAGTTGGTGCTGTTTTGATGGAGAATGGTCTTAATCACTCTTACTTGTATTAGTTATCTCTATGTATCTATATTTCAAAATAGGTCCTCCTCTGCATAGTTTCTTTTATCTAGAAAAAAGTCTGACAGAGAATGCTGCTTATTGTTTATTATAAGTAAAATATTGGTTAAAATATTATTTTAATTCCATATTCCAGAGTCTAGATATGTCTTCATATAGAAACTCTTGTATACAATAAGAAACTCCTGATTCCCATTATATTTGCCAACATGAAAATAAAATAATAAAAGAATTAAGATTAAATAATAGTAAGTTTTAGTTCTTTTGAACTGATATAGGAAAGAATAGAGTTTCAAGCAAAGTACTATTAAAAATATTATGAGCTCAAGTGATTACTGTTTCATACAATCAAACAGCCTATAAAACATAGCAAGTTAACCTTCTCTTCCAACACTGTAAAACACCATGTTCTAAACTGTTAACATAAGTTGAATAATATTTGACAAGGAAAGATTAAAAATAGAAGTACAATATTTTCTGGTGGAATTTGACCTAATAAAATATACAAATCTTAATTTGAAGTACAAAAGATGAGTACTCAAAGAATAGAAGAATCAATGTGTGAATAAATAAAATGAGACTACTCAATAACTGATTTTAGAAAGCTATAAGGTACAGCATTTACATATTTTTTACATCCTTCCCACATTTCCTTTCTTTCCTGTCCTCCAACTCTCTCTCTGACCTCTGCTCTTCCCCTTCCTAACCATTCTTTTCTTTCCCTTCAGAAAAAGGCTGGCCTCCCGTGAATATCAGCCACTCATATAAAGTTGCAATGACACTAGGGAACTCTTCTTCTAAAAAGGCTGTACATGCATCTGATAGAAAGAAAACATCCTTATAGGAGGAAAAATAGTAGGAGACAGTCCCTGCTTCCATTACTAGAAGTCCTATAAGAAGATAAATTTATACAAATGTAATGTATATTGAGAGGGCCTAGATTAGTACCATGCAGGTTTGGTGATGGTTGGTTCAGTCTCTGTGAGCCCCTATAAACCCAGGTTAATTGATTCTGTGGGTTTTCTTGTGATGCAGATAACCATTATGTATGTCTCTTACGATTGTTACTCCTCTTCTTCTACATAATTCTCAAACCTCCAACTATATGTTTGACTGTGGATTTCTGCATGTGTTTCCAACATTAACCTATAAATATACATCATTAGAAAATATTTCATTGACTTTTTCTTCCACTTGGATTTGGTTCTTTGCTAGGTCTATGAAAAATCCCTGGCTCTGGGTCCTTGCCCTCAGAGGTGAGTTCTCACTCCTGGTATGGGTCTCAAGCTGGGCCAGTCATTGTTCTGTCACTCCCATAATTTCGGCATATCTTGTATTCAGGACAAATTGAAGATGGGAAGGTTTTGTGACTGAGATGGTGTCCCAATCCCTCCACGAAACGCTTGAGATATCCAGTTCAGTATTTATGTTCTCTACTGAAGGAGCATTTCACAGGTTCACTCATGAATTACTGGGAATTTTAAATGCATTTGGTTTGTACTTCAACCTGAAATACCCCTTTTCCAGTAGTTTTTTTTCAGTAGTATCATCCTCCACCAATACCTCATCATCCCTCCTTGTTTTATCACCAATAGCCTTCAATCTATCCACAACGTATTTTATTTCATCTTCCAAGGGAGATCCAAGGTATTGGCTCTTGAAACATCCTTATTACATAGCTTTTTTGGCTATGTGGGCTTTAGTATAGTTATTTATTACTTTAGAGCTCATATCTAACTATAAGTGAGTACATACCATGTTTATCTTTCTGGGTATGGATTATCTCAGTCAAGATTTTCTTTCCAGTTTCATCAATTCTTTTGCAAGTTCTATAATGTCACTGTTTTTAATAAGCTCCATTTTATAAACATATCACATTTTCTTTATGTATTCTGGTAGCAGGATATCTAGGTTGGTTACAGTACTACAGTATTTTAAGTAAGCTGTTATGCATATGGATGAGCAATGACCATTTGGCAGGGTGAAACATTCTTTGCGTATATGGCCAGGAGTGCTATAGCTGCATTCTAGAATAGATCAATTCTAAATATTATGAAAAATCACTATATTGAATTCAAAAGTATCTGTGCAAGTATTTACTTCCACCAGCAATGGCAGAGTTTTCTGCATGATATACAACTTCACTGACCTATGCTCTCACTTGGGGTTTTGATCATACACTTCTGAGAATTGTAAGAAAAAAAAACTGTTGCTTTGATTTGCATTCACTTACAGTTAAGAATGTTGACAGTTTCTTTAAGTTACTATCAATCATTTGAGATTCCTATGTTTAGAATTATCTATTTATATCTGTATCCTATTTTTAAATTGGATTATTTGTGGTGTTGTGATGTTTAGTTCCTTCACTTCTTTATATACATTAAAAATCAGCCTAATATCTGATGTGGAGTTGGTGAAGATTTTTCCTTTATGTAGGCTCACATTTCTTTTTACTTTTGACGGTGTCCTTTTCTTAAGTGAAGGCTTTCAGTTTTATGAGCTGCCATTTTTTTTATTGTCAATATTGGTGCGTTTGCAATTGGTGTTCTGTTTAGAAAGCTATCTCCTATTCCTGATGTGGGATTCCCTTCTTTATGCTGTGAATATGTTTTTCTTTTGGGTGGGGTTCTGTTTGCTGGCAGAGAATATGAGCACCACTGCTCCTTTATAAAAAAGGCTTACTGACTCTGTATAATTGTAGCCTCATAAAAAGAGTTTGGAAATGTTCCTCCTGTTTCTATTTTGAGGAAAAATTTGAAGAGTATTGGTATTATTTGTTCTTTGAAAATATTGTAGAATTCTGAATTGGAACCATCTGCTCCTGGGCATTTTTGGTTGGGAGACTTTTGATGACCGTTTCTATTTCTTCAGCCATTATAAGTCTGTTCAATTTGCTTATCTGGTTTTGATTTAATTTTGTTAAGCAGTATTTACCAAGAAATTTGTCCAGTTCCTTTAGTTTTCCAATATGTGGAGTACAGGTTTTTGAAATATGACCTGATGTTTCTCTGTATTTCCTCCATGATTGTTGTCATGTCCCCTTTTTCATTTCTGATTTTGTTTATTTGGATATTTTCACTCTGCCTTTAGTTAATTTGGATAAAAGTTTGTCTATTTTGTTTATTTTCTCAAAGAACAAACTCTTTGTCTCATTGACTTTTTGTATTGTTTTCTTTGTTTTTATCTTGTTGATTTCAACTCTCAATTTGATTATTTCCTGCCATCTAGTTCTCTTAGGTGAGTTTGCTTCTTTTTGTTCTAAAATTTTCAA
The DNA here is from genome assembly GCA_028555095.1 of Dicrostonyx torquatus. Classification (NCBI taxonomy): domain Eukaryota; kingdom Metazoa; phylum Chordata; class Mammalia; order Rodentia; family Cricetidae; genus Dicrostonyx; species Dicrostonyx torquatus. Next base: position 133,175 of record JAQHUG010000805.1, on the reverse strand, counting down.
ATGTTCTATTAATTCACTACTGTGGGATTTTCTCATCTTCTTTATGTAGGCATTTAGTGTTATGAATTTTCCTCTTAACACTGCTTACATTGTGTTCCATAAACTTGGGTATGTTATGTGGTCATTTTCATTGAATTTTAGGAAGTCTTCATTCTTCCATTTATTTCTTTCTTAATCCATTAATGATTCAGGTGAGCATTCTTTAATTTCCATGCCTTTGTGGGCTTTTTTGAATTAGTATTGCTGTTGACTTCTAGTTTTAAACCATGGTGATCTGATAAGATACATTGGGTTATTACATATTTTTTTGTATTGGCTGAAGTTTGTTTTGTTACCAAGTATGTGGTCAATTTTTGAGAAGATTCCATGAGGCACTAAGAAGGTATATTCTTTTCTGTTTGGTAGAATATTCTATAGATGTTTGTTAAGACTTTTTGAGTGATAATATCTCTTAGTTCCCTTATTTATCTGTTCACTTTTTGTTTTACTGACTTGCCCAGTGATGAGAGTGAAGTTTTCAAGTCTCCCACTATTAGTGTGTGAGTTTTAAGGTATGATTTAAGTTTTAAAATTGTTTCTTTTACATATAAGAGTGATCCGGTGTGGTGGTAGACACGTAACAGCTGTCTTTAGACATTCGCCATTACAAGATGGCGCCGAGTTCCGTCTCAGTCTGGCGGTTAACAGCTCGTCAGTGCTCTTGTTCTTGCCCGATCTGCCCAGCAACAGCAATGCACCAATCCCCGTCTGCCTAGTGTACCACGCACAGGGCAGGCCTACACCTCTTGTATATAAGCCGGCAGCCTACCGCACTCGGGGCCCCTCACCTCCAGCTCTCCCTCAACCAAGCAGTGCTTCAATAAACCGTGATTGGAGAAGGATCCTGTGTCGATGGCTTTCTTCCCGTTGGTCGGGGCTCGCCGCAGCTGGTGCCGAAATCCGGGATTTACACAGCGTTCAGCAGACACCAGTGAGGGGCCGAAGAGGATTCAGAACTCCACACAGGAAGCGGAGGGTGCCGGTAAGTATCCTCAGGTATATTGGTCGGAGGGGTGTCCCCTGAAGTCTATGCCCTTGTTTTTGTGCTTATGGTAATAGTGGTTCTCCTTTGCTGCTTT